>BPLR01011099.1:0-81411 GCA_021605095.1 Caerostris extrusa | reverse complement strand
TATGTACAAGTACAAAAATCAGAATGTTGATCTTTACACAACAGAAAATTTAAATCATATATTTTTCAAAGAGATTAAATTAAAAAAAAACTTTAATAAGACAAAAAAGTGCAGGCCAAGATTAACGTTTTAATATGAAATCAGAAATAAAACACATTTTTTTAAATGTACAATAAAAATATATAATGCACAATAAATCACTACCTCAAACTACACTCTTGAATGGTGAATAGAGTATTGAAAACAGTATTATTGAAAATAAACTTGCTTAAAACTCGTATCTTAAACAATAATACACGCTGTCTAGCAAAACATTGGTGTGTTTAATAATAAATGCTTTGAAAAAAAGAGAAATCTCGGTGAAGATTTGTATTCCACTTTGACTGGTTGTTTGAATTTTCTGAATTTCTACCGATACAACACGTAATTTTTTGGAAAAATTCTCGGAAAGCATTATTCCACAGTTCCAGATAAACGACACTCAATGCTTCTAGACTCCACGAGGAGATAAAGGTACATTACTAATTAAAAATGGTCAACGAATCTAATGAGCTGCGAATAAATCTTGGAAAACATAGTTCCATAATCTGGCACCTGTAATTCCATATCGCAACTACAGTCTCCACCCATCTACAATCACCGATAACCATAATTCACTTATCTATCTTTATCAATCTCATCTCATAATCGATAACTATGTAATTTATCTATCTATCAATCAATCTATAACTCGTACCTGTAACTCTCATATAAACTCATAATTTACCCATTAACCTAATCCATTCGTAATCGCGATTGTTAATCTATAGTTGAGTCTGTTCGTATAGTATGATAGATTCGCTTTTGATTTTATCTTAATATAATATACATATATTTCGCTTTTTCGTGTTTGGAAAAACAAAACCAAGATAAGGGCGTGTTTGATATAAAGCTGAAACGTAATCATTTTTGATGATTTTGGGGAAAAATCCTCATGTTGATCACTCGTCTGAAATCAAAACGGATCACTGAACCAGCTACAGGGCGGGTCCTCTCCAAAAATGAGGAAGAACACTTTGTTTAAGATAGTAAATAATGTGATTGGCTTTTACTGTCGTTAAACTTTCATCTTTGGTTTTCTCCAAGTCGGCGCCTTTTACGTTTCACGCGATAGATTACAGTAATCATTATTTTTGTTCCCCTGGAAAATTTAATTCCACAAGTTTTAAACGTTTTTAAGACTGGAATTATGTTGTAAAAATGAACAGTTTGAAACCTGAACAAACTCTGTGGGGAACGCTGAATAAGTAGTTGAAACTTCATAGAAACAAACCTACGATTTGCAAAACCGACACCTGACGTTTTTTCCTGCCACACTAATTTGATACATCTTTTCCCAACACTTTTTCAAAGTGAAATTTCAAATGATTGCAATTTTTTCTCCAACAATTCTTTTGAAGCATGTGTGAATACATTAGGCCTAAAGGTTATTTTATATTCTCATGTTCACTTTCAACAGATCTTTTGATTTAGTTGATGCATAATCGAATCCAAAACATCCTTTCGAGATTTCCTCCAATGATCTGTGCAGCGAGGAATTCCCTTTTTTGTCTTGCAGTTATGTTCCGCCGCCCACTTCGTGAAATGTTCTGGACTGAATGTAATGGGTCAGAGCAGCCAAATCAACTAAAAATGAATGCATTAAATGAAATCATTAAACTGTATTTTATTTATATTTTCGTGTAATGTGATAACTCCTAGTATTGTGCGTTTTTAATCAAATGAGTAATTGCAGCAGCATCTCTTGACAAACTATTTGATGGCTGGCTTCCTTTGAACTTATTAAAGTATTTTTAAATTATTAAAAATTTTCAAACATACTATAAATATACTAAAAAATTAATAAAAATATATTGCTAATACAAAAAAAAAAAAAAAAAATATTAACTTTTTTTTAAAGCAAATTCTGAAAAACCTAGTACGTACGGTTTGGTTTGTCGTTCTACGTTTATTTCGTACACACTTTAGGTTAATTAGACCAGAATCTACAGTTTAACGAGGATTCCGAATACGAACAAACATCCCATGCTACCGCCAGGATTTCGAACCTGTAGTATCAACGGCCAGAGCGTTAGCCAAATTGGCCATCAGGTCGCTCTAGTACGTAAGAAGCCGAAAAAATATGCATCAGTATAAAACTTTGGGATCAATTTTTTTGGGGTGGGGGAAGGGAGACGATGGAAGTGAGTGAGAATTAAAGCTTTTATCATTAGCCCACCAACTTCATTTCTCCTTTCTAAAAATGATTTATAAATATCTAATGTTCATGGTCTATAATTAGTAGCGCAATTGCTCATGCATTAGTTAACCCACCAAAGTGGTAAATACACTTTTCTAAAATGGTCCATAAGGTATCTAGTATTCATGGGATATAATTAGTAGCGTAAATGCTCATGCGTGTTAGTTAACCCACCAAAGTGAAATATTCCTTCCCTAAATTTTCCATAAGTAACTAGTGTTCATGGGCTATAATTAGTAGCGTAAATGCTCATGCATTAGTTTAACCCACCAAGTGATTACTCCCTTTTTGTAATAGTCCATAAGTAACTAGTGTTCATGGGTTATAATTAGTAGCATAAATGCTCATTCATTAGTTAACCCACCAAAGTGATTGCTCCTTTTGAAATGGTCAATAAGTATCTAGTGTTCATGGGTTAAAATTAGTAGAGCAAATGCCCATGCATAAAAAATGTTAGCTCAAACCTCACTGAGCTTTTTAACTACTTTATGATGATAACATGATTTCGGTAAAACATCGTTGTCCTCTTATATGGTAATAGCGGAAAAAGAGCAATGTCTTTAAGATGGACGACTTCTAGTCTTCCATAATTATGAGGGGAATAGGGAAGACTATTCCAACCCCTCCAACTATTCAAACCAGGTTATACAATTGTTAATGAGAGATAATGCCTGACAATGTCTACCGAGTTTATTCATTGGCATATGATGGCTGCAACACACGCCAGCAGAAGAATAAAACTCCGCATGTCTTGCATACCAGCTGGTATGCTTACCACTATAGTCAACGATTGAAGCTCATGATGGGTTCGTGGAATGTGAAAAAGTGAATCACACAAATGTGTCCTTTCTACAGGATTTACATAATTCTATTGAGAAAAATGATTTCATTGTGCTAATTAAGCTAATTTTTTCATTGTGCTAATTATACGCTAATTTTTTCATTGTGTTAATTATAAGCGAATGTTTTTCATTGTGCACAAGTTTCTTATAAACATCAAAGTTAGTTCCTATTTAAGGCGTGAGTTTTCCTATTCGCTTTTGGCGCTCCGGTTGCCTTCGGGCCAGGTCGGTTTTAATCCTTGAATTCCTTTTAAAAAGGGGCTGAATGGATTGAGTGGCTAGCGCTCTGTGGCGCTCGGTACCTAGGTTTCGTTCTGAGTCTGGCGGTGCCATGGTTGTTTGTAGTGGTTTGGAATCCACTTTGAAAGCGTAGGTCCCGGTCCCTATTAGGATCAGAGCGTTGCTGGGGCATTATTCACTCCGCGTCCGTGGCTAATCTTCAAGTTACACGCGCCACCTGGGTAATGCAAAGTGAAAGTACGTCTGTGGCGCTTGCCTTAAGGCATCCAAGACCACCGCTGTCTAAGTGTTTATGGCTGAATAGAACAAAAAAAATTCCTTTAAATGTAACCATATCTTGTTAAGACGATTACCTATATCTGTTATAAGACGGAATTTGATAGTCTATCATATGTCATCTATATGTCCTTTCTACAGGATTTGCATAATTCTATTAAGCTAAGGACTTCATTTTTTTTTTCATATAATAGATAAGCTAATTTTTTTATTGTTCACAAGTTTCTTATAAAAGCAAAGCTATGTTCTTTTAAGTCGTGAAGCAGTCCTATTCCTTTTTAAAACGTGTGTAGTCTTATCCTTTCTTAAAACATGAGTAGCGTACCTATATATGCTATAAGACGGAATTCGATATTCTATCGTATGTCATCTATATGTCCTTTTGTACAGGATTTACATAATCCTATTGAGAAAAAGAATTTCATTTTTTTCATTGTGCTAACGATAAGCTATTTTTAAGCTAATTTTTATAAAAAATAATAATAAATGTAATCAAATATTTTAATATAATCTTTTTCAAAAAATTGTAATTTTTTTTAGAACTTCTCTTCTTCTTCATTGGCGCAACAACCGCATGGTGGGTCAAAGGTGGCCTGCCTACTGGTAGATTTGAGATAGGAGATGCTTTCTTTTTACTCATTGTGCTAATTTTTTTTCATTGTGCATAAGTTTCTTATAAGCATTGAAGCTATATCCTTTTTTAAGGTGTGAGCAGTCCTATTCCTTTTAAAAATGTATGTAACTATGTCCTTTTTTTAAAACGTGCATACCTACGTCTTAAAAAGACGTGATTACCTGCATATGTTATAAGACAGAATTCGATATTCCTTTTTTCCTGTGATACACATATAATTCTATGTTTACTCCATTCAAATTTTATTTACTCAGACGGACTCATTTATTAGAGCAATAAGGCTGTGTTGCACCAATTTAATTACTCGCATTTCAGGCCATATTTAGTAAGAATTCTGAATTACCATAAATGCCTATCCGCCCAATAACAGATTAGAAGGGTAATAAATTGTTTCACATACCACAATTTTTAATTACGTGAATCTATGAATCCCATTTCGCTTTATCGTCCAATGAATATCAATCAGTCTTTAAAGTTAGCACTGGAGTCCGTCACATACACACACATAAACCTGGTTATTAAAAAGCAATGTTATTTGCCCGTTTTTATGCAAAAGCAACAAGTAGGAGAAAGTGAGCGATGTAATGATGGCTTAGATGCGTGAAGGAGTTTGACCTAAAACACACCCTAGAATACGCCACGCTGCCAGCAATCATATTTCAGACATATTCACCTTATCCGAGCAGTGAGGTGGATGATTTTCCAAAATCTACACCCACGGACAGAACGTGATCGCCATGAAGACCGATCGTTGGAGCAGCCAATTTGCAATCAGCTCATTTCCAGATGCGCTGCTTCTAACAGGAAAAAATAAAGAACGGAAAGAGATTCCGTTGAATGAATATTTTATTTATTGGAAGTCGTGTCACTTGAAGCAATACAGTGATGACCTTAACAACCTCAGATCCTTGGACTTAAACTGAAGGAATTTTCTCAAAGGATATACAAAGGTTTGGCTTGCCATTCTAAGAACATTTTGTACACACTTTGGCCTAATTAGACCAGGACCAACAATTTAACAGGGATTCCGAATCATTACTACCACACCACATCAATGCGATTAGAGCTGGGTTGCCTCCTTACAGTTTGGGAAAGATGTGGGTGAGAAGTCTGATTGGGCTCTGTGACGCTCTACGGTCATAGAAGACCGGGACCTACGACTTAAAGTGAATTTCGACACCAACAAACATCCCTGGACTCGAACCTGAAACCTGTGGCACGTAGTGCCAGAGCTCTAGCCAATTAGTCGTCAGGCCGCCAAAGAATATTAAAAAAATGCCATTAATCCATTTCTCATGAAAAACTATTGTTGTGTATTGACTTATTATACTTGATGGGGTTGTATAAAATAATTTAAACACTGATTAACATTAAAATTCATAACTACAAAATAATTTAAATGAAATAAACATATAAATGAAGATCTACCAAATTTAATTTTCATTTTCTGTCTCTTTTGTTCTACATGGAGCTATTTGAGGATCACCAAATTTGACATTGACTAAAAAATTGTCCTAAGAATTCTCCTTGTTTCATTTTGTCCTCGATGTAATAGCGGTCTGATGACCAATTGGTTTTGCGCTATGGCTTTTTAGAACTTGACTTCGTGGTTCGAAGAAAAATATACATACTCTTTGTGACATGCGGAAGATATTTGCATCTGATAATCATGAAAATTACAGCTGATTTTATTTATGAAACAGGATAGTAATGTCTAAAAGGTGAGATGTGCCAATTTAAAGCTGTATAATAGGTTGTAAAGTTCACTCTTCAGAAATTCGAAATGTTTATAGTCCGATTAACCTATAGTGTGGTTATAAAATTGGTAAGCCACCAAGTTAAATGGATTCAAACATAATGTGCGGCCTGATGGCCAATTGGATAGCACTCTGGCCGTTGGTACCACAGGCTACAAGTTCGAATCTTGGCGGTAACATGAATGTTTGTTAGTTGTTCGGAATCCACGTTAAACAGTAGGTGACGGTCTAATTAGCCTGAAGTGTGCACAAAATAACAAACCAAACCTCAATGTGATATTATCTAGTCATTCCAGATAATGCTATCACAACTTGACGGGCTTCGTTTAAGTTTCTGATATCCATTTACCTATTTGGAAAAGATTTTGAAGCACGTGATTCGTATTCCAAACAAAAGTTCGGCAAATCTAGCAAGAGTGGCAAATCTCGAGACAGGGGATGTTTTCTTTTCACGGAGTAAGATTGTCAGCCTAAAATTACTAATGTAATTCAAGGTAGTTGTACATTCGTGATTGAAAATTCAAATTCTTATTAATTGAAAACAGAAGAGTGATAGAGATTCAGTGTAAGGCAAAGGTATTACTACTATCACTATTTCTACAACACGCCACATCATTGTGCCTAGAGCTGAGTTGTCCCTATACAGTTTGGGAATGATATGGGTGAGAAGTATGATTAGGATGCGTAACGTTCGACAGTCATAGGAGACCAGGACCTACGGTTTAAAGTTGATTCTGAACCACTACAAACATCCATTTCACCGAGCGGCAGAGAGCTAGTCACTCGGCCATCAGGTTTTTCTTGAACTAGCTGGGGAAAAACAATCTCTCTATTCTAAAAATAAAAAAATATATATTCTTTCAAGAACACGAAATCTTTTATCTTCATGTTCAATTCTTTTCTTATGCTGATGAGTTAATTCGAAACTCTCCAATAATTAAAATTTTGTACCCCTTTTTGCAGCTTGATAGATTGTCTCTTGACAAAGTAAAAATAAAAATAAATCCATTGTTATGCTCTACATTGATTTCGTGCTGAATAAAAAACAGAAAAGCATTCCTATTTATATTTTTTCCTAATAATCTTCTTTCTCAGAAGGTCAGACAATTATATTTTTGTATTCTTCGTCTCGTTTCATGTTTGGCGGAACAAAAAGCAAGATTTTCTGTAAAAGCAAATGTCAGAAATGATCGATGGAACTTTTTATTTCTTAGTCCTGTGAACTTTAGTCCATTCCGTTCCTTTACGGAAAGGTATTAAACGCGAAAAGAATTTATTGATTATTTAAATGAAGACATCTTATACGCATCGTGTCCATTGATGAGATGTTCCTTTTGGCATGTGGCAAAAGCGGAGCCATTCATATGGTTAATTGAGTATGCTTCTTGAAATGGTCATTCAAATAGTGTGATGGTTTTTGTAAACGAAGAAAAAAACACTGCACTCTATTCAACGTAATGAACAAATTTCCGGCTCACCATTATCAGTAAATGGTAGTTCGGGTCAACATTAAGTGGATTACCTCACGAAGACAATATTGCTTTTTGAACTGTAATTTAAAATAGAAATAAAACCCTTCAAAATAAAAGTGACACTTTTGAATTTGAAGATCCGTGTAGCTGATTATTACTGTTTATTCCAGAGAATCTCAACTTACAGGTCGCGGCTTTTCAAAGGTCACTTCATATTCGGATCTGCAACGAAATCTCTTTTATATGTTGCATCTTTTGTATGTAATTGCATGCTATTTTTTTGAAAGTTTTGGTCAAAGGTATAACAGCATTATAGAGATGTTATTTTTAAAAGTAGATATGCCGAGAACTGCTTCAAGGTCTCGCTTGAAATTTTTACCAAAATATAGTAATTGGATATTTCAATGAATTCATCTTCTAAGTTTGTCTTCGAGATTCGTTTACGACCTGATGGCCGATTGGTTAGCCCTCTGGTCCTTGGTACTACAGTTTTCAAATTAGTGATTCGTTTTGGTTCTGTTATGGATATTAATTCATGTGATCTGATTAGTTATTTCTGCAGATTAAAAAAGAAATATGCCCGACTCGTGGCAAATAAGGAGGATGAAGGCGCTGGTTTTCGAATCCGGTGCTTTTAGACACAAAGTGAGTCGACGGCGATTATGACAATTTATGTAAAGTATCTCGCATCGACAGTCAGTCTGTCGAATGTGAGTTTTCAATGTTTTCTCCCATACGTCACGCCAATGATTGGAACTTTCCTCTAAAAATCTTCTCAGAAGACCCTCAACAACTTTTGGTGGACTTCATGTAGGCCTTGGCTGCGTGGTGGCCAATAGGTAGCGCTCTGGACATTGGTACCACAGGCACCAGGCTTGAATCTGGCGGTGACAGGGATGCTTATTAGTTGGTCGGAATCCATTTTAAATTATAAGTCTCATTCTAATTAGGCTAAAGTATGCAAAAAATGACAGTAGAGTGACAAACCAAACCGAGATTCTTTTTCACTTTTTCAGAAAATTTCTTTGTCCAAGAGTTTTTTTTTTAATGGTCTCCATATTATTACTATACAGGACAAGCAATATATATATGTGAGTTTCTAGATAATTTATTTTATAATTCCACTGTTTATTGTATTTTTAGTATAATCTATTTCAATAATATTGGATTAATGTTATAAATAAAACAAATGAATTTCCTTTTACTAAAAATGCTGTCTTCATTATATTTAAGAAAATAAAAAGAGTTTTTAAGTATGCAATTTACTAATATTTCGAATGTATTTCTATTCATCTCCAATCGACCCAGATCTACTGACCAAATGATTCATCTGAAGGAATTATAATAAACAAAACAATTTTAGTTTTGCATTATAATGCAAAAATTGAAAAATTAAAATTTTTAAAATGCAAAAATTAAATATGAGAATTTATATAAAAAAAATTTTGAACTAAACAATTAACCGTGACGTTTCAACAGCGGATCATGGGATGGCAGAACATTCTTGGATGGCAATCAGGCGATTCTTACTAACAGAAGACATATCTGACAACCAATCGTATACCTCTTGATGTCAATACGTGTGCAATAAGAGTTTTAAGGAATGACTATATATAGAGCTCGCATGAGTCAAATTGTTATGTTTGATGTTTAATTTAAATCTTTCTCATTTCTTAATCATTAAAATGTAAATAAAATTATTTAAAATAAGCTGAGAAGAAACCAGCCTGTTTAATGTTATACATGAAGTATTTTTTTGCTTGATATCTATTTTTACATTAAGTTCTTTAATGTCAAAATAAACTTTTATAAATCAATCAAGGCATCTCTTTATTTTGCATTTTAATTGCATTGTTGATTTTAATTGATTTTTAATTGCATTTACATTTTGACTGCATGTTTATTTTTTGCATGATAATTTGTTTTTAAAAAATGATTTCAGGTTTTCTGATAATTAAATTTTTAAATTTACAGTGTTTAATATTTCTGATGAATATTTAAAATTATAAAACAAAAATAAAACTTTATTTTTTAGAAATAAAAAGCAAATTATAACGAAAAATTGTTTTGTCAACATTGATGTTTTTACTAAAATTATAAATAGTGCTTAACAGTTCAGTATCTTTGGTGTTTTTTTTAAATAATGTAAACATTTCCATGTGTAAAAAATATTTAAAAAGAAAATTTTACTCTCTCTGCTTACGGTAAAAAATTTCTCAAACATTTCCGTGTATCTATTGTCAAAAATATATCTTTTAAATTAATGAAACTAACATAATTTTCTACAACACTTCCATTACAATGTTTTAGAGCTAGTAATAACTTACTACATGGATTCTCATTTTAATGCTACGCAATTCTTCTTTTGACTAATTAGCTTACAAAAGGGTTGAAGGATAATTCATTTCAAGATCGTTTGCACGCATAATTAATGTACACACATCATTAATTATTTTTTACTAGTTCTCATGCGCAAATTGCATCCACGCATCATTATTCACCGATCCTTTCGTTACGATGCGCGCCCAATTGAAGAAGACACAAGCGAACCCAGGGGATGGATTATTCAAATTAGAGTTATTAATTATTCTGTCAAATAAATAGATTCTCCTCACAATATTCAGAGGGCACATCTTCGTGATTTCACGCCTACGCAAAAAATTTACATATATATATGCACAAATATAATACGTATAACTTTATATATTATTATTTATACGTAATTATTTAAGAAATTTATTAAAAAATATACAGTAAACTAATAACTATATAGTTAATTACAGAATAATTTTTCTCGTTAGGTTAATTATTAGTTGACTTGGATTTCCTATTTACGAGATCTGCGTTCAAAATCTAGTCGAAATCACACTGAATCAATAGATCTGAGTTCAAAATCTTGCCGAAGTCACACTGAATCAATAGATCTGAGTTCAAATCAAAGCGAAATCACACCGAAAGCGCCTCCTCGTAGCTCAGTGGCAAATCATGCCGTTGGTGAGCATTAGTGCTACTACTACTACCACACCACACCACATCACTGTGCCTAGAGCTGAGTTGCCCCTTTACAGTTTGGAAATGATGTGGGTGAGAAGAAGTCGGATTGGTCTGTAACGCTATACCGTCATATAAGACTGGGACCTACGCCTTAAAGTGGATTCCGAACCATTACAAACATTGATGGCCCCGCCGGGACTCAAACTGAAACCTGTGTTGGGTTTCCGAGTCATGTGTGTCTCGGGTCCATTGTGTCCTGTTCCTTTTTTCTCCCATACGATACACAAAATTCGGAGTAGTTCCCTACTAAAAATAGTCCCGGAAGGCACTGCCCTCCTTCTTCACCGTCACGGGGCCTAGTCAGGCCTCTACCTACGGGTACACCATCAAAACAGCCCCTTTTCCCTCCTACCATGAGATCACACGGGTTCTTGAACTTGGTCTAGATGTTGCTGTCACCAAGTGGGATGAAAAAAGCTCATGTGTCAATGCTCGATAAATCTGTAGGGTGTAAAGTCTGGAGAGGATTAAAGCAGAAAATGAGCGAACATCACCAGATCTGAGAATATTTGTTCAAAAATAGGGTTTTAGAATAACTCTGAATCAATAATATATCTACCATTCCAATAGTGTTTAATAGAATAAAATGCATCTGAAATTATTCTTCTGTAAGCACAAATGAATACGTCTCACTTGAAGCTTGTGATGTCCCTTGTAATATATGTGTAATTTTCTTTCGTGAAAAGTATTAAAAATTTCGAATTTTTGATTCTCAAATTGCTTACACAGCAGTCGTTCAAAACTATTGATGAATTAGCTAACAAAGTCATTAAATAATATTTGTTCGAAATAATAATTGTCGTAAAAATTTAAAGTAATAATTGTTGGAAACTGTTAAAAAAAGAATAAAATAAATAATGTTACTGTCTGAATTCTACAAAAAATTTGCACTTGATAACCAATAATTTAAATTGCCGAAATAAAAAAAAAAAGGAAAATGTTTTATTAATGAAATAAATAAATGATTTCAGTGATTTTTAATAAAAATTCTTGATACTTATATTTAAATTTTTTAGATTATTTATATACAGTTTTATTATTTTTTGATAAATGAATGTTTTTGTAATTAGACTTCAATTTATTTGTTTTTTATTCGCATTTCAATTTTTATCTGAGATATCAAAGGAGTATCATTAATAAAACGAAAAAAAAAAATCCTTTCTTTTCAATGTAAAATTAAAATACGCCAGAATTTCATATGACTAAAATAACGCCAGAAAATAATAAAGTAAAAAAAATAAATAATAAAGTAAAAAAAAAATTCAAAGCAAATGTTCAAATAGATAAATCAAATGAACAAAAGCACACTTTTGCGAGAAGTGTTTTGATATGAGTAAATTAAAGTAGAATCTTTTAAAAAAAAAAAAAAAAAAAAAAAAAAAATTCATAATATTTGTGACAGAAAAGTAATTATGCTTTAAAGAATCGAGTTTCCGTAATGGAATGAGTTTATTAAGGAAGATGATCGATGTATTTGTTGTCCAACCTTCAAAATTAATTGATTTCGGACGTGATTAATGTGTTGTCTAGAATATATTGACAACGTCAGAGAGAAGAAAATAAAATATTTTTTTTCGGAAATGTTGTTGTTACCGAAAGCCGGGCGCTATGACCTGAAGTCATTCACCACGAGAGTGGCAGAAGTACAGCAGATTAAGCATTACCCAGGGTACAACACGGATCATAGTCCATTGATATTGAAAAAATTATTCCTTATGTAGAATCTGGGCATTCACTCCTATGAATGCTAGTTTTTTATAGAGATAATTTTTATCTTTAGTTAGATTTCTCATCTTTTGAAACTTTTCTTTATTTAATGATTAATTTTATTATAAAATATGTTTATATACAGCTAGGATTATTTCTGGCCTGATGGCCGAGTGTCTGGAGTTCGGTGCCACAGGTTTCGAGTTGGAACCCTGGATGCTTGTAGTGGTTCGGAATTCACTTTAAATAGTAGATCCCAGTCTAGTATGTCTGTAGAGCATTGGACGTAGGGCTGACAACCCTATCTCGTTAAAAATAAACATCTTCTGTCTCGAAATCTGCCCATATGTAGACGACCTTGGTGCACTGGGGCTGTTGCGCCATTGATGATGATGATTATGATGAAAAATTAATTTGGACCTGTTGGTCAAATGACTAGCGCTCTGGCGCTCGGTACCAGACTTTGGGTTTAGGTCCCGGTAGTTCCCTGGATGTTTGTAGTGATTCGGAATGCACTTAAAACAGTAAGTCCTTGTCAAAT
Organism: Caerostris extrusa; assembly: GCA_021605095.1. NCBI lineage: Eukaryota > Metazoa > Arthropoda > Arachnida > Araneae > Araneidae > Caerostris > Caerostris extrusa. The sequence goes on along the minus strand of BPLR01011099.1, from coordinate 68,610 downwards.
ATGACTGTAGAGCGTGAATTTAGGACTGACAACCTTACCCTGTAAAAATGAAACACCTCCTGCCGCGAAATCTGCCAGTAGGCAAACGACCTTGGCCTACCATTGGATTGTTGCGACAATGAAGAAGAAAAAAATTATTTTATGATATTAAAAGAAATTATTTTATTTTTTTTTTTATGGCTAATTTTTCATTTTATATGTCTTGAACGACAATCTCGACTTTTTAAAAAAAAAGTAAAATTATACAAAATCGCTTTCAAGCACAACAAATAAAAATAAAAAACGTTTTTTTTAAATTTTATTTTATTTATTTATTTATTTATTTTTTTTGCCACAAAATAGTACAGTAACGTAAACATTCGTAGCTTGGTAAATCAAATAGTGAAGTTTTTATTAACTACGTTTATTTTAAGAGTTTTTATTTATCGTGCTTGATATAAAAGTTTGTTTTCAAACAAACAGGAAGTTTAGAGAATTGCCGAGAGAAGATTTATTGAAGCAATCAAAACGTAAATGCCGCTCTTTAGCAGAGAGTTCCAGGAACCCAGAACTGAATCGAGGTCGGCGTCAAAAACTGAAGATCTGTGATTGAACCGTGCTGCGAGTCAGAAGAACGCTTCATCTGACATTCCACTTATTAAAAGAGTTAAAAAGTAATAATAAAAATAAAGTACCAACGACGCCGAACTGACCTCTCATTTCCAGCCATCTTTTTTGCCAAACGACAACAAAAGTACCAGAACAAGACAGAACATGGAACCAAAAAAAAAAAAAAAAAAAAGAACCCTACACTCGATAAAAACGATAACACACACAGAAAAACGCATGCTCGAAAATTCACTAGGGTTCAAAGGTCTGACTTCGGAGTTGGTGCAACATGTCACTCTTTCACATTAAAAAAAACCCAACCTCAACAGAAATAAAGAAAAAGAAAATGTCTTCTAAGTTGACCCCTGTCAGGCCTAGGGTCAAATGACTGTTTAGAGTGTGCGTGTGTGTGTGTGAGACAGAGAGAGAGAAGAGCACTTATCACAAGGTTGGTTGCAGAAAAAGAGGGGAGGGGGATGTAGCGAAGGCAGGTTACACGATTTACAAAGTGTGGGCGTGGCTCCGAGATTCTGCAGTACCTCACCTCCTTCCGGATTAACCTCCTGCACCTCATTTAGGGGTAATGTCGCTGTGCAGGAATGCGGCAAGGGGTCACTCCCGCTAAAGGAACCGAATGATGAAGCGGCCGTCATAAACAAACACAAAAGAGGGATTAATCTTATCAGTTCCGATGTTCCCTAGAATCCGGATGCTTCTTCCCTAATATTGTCTTCCCCAAAGACATCTCTCTATCTGTTCCTTCCCGAAATGCTAATAAATCCCCAGAAGATCATGCGTGCAATGTAGTTCAACATAATTACAAGGATTTTAATAAAATCCATTACGTAATGATAGTTTCTAATAGTTTAGTAATGTGAATGATTAGTCTAAAGAGGAATTAGCATAATAAGGTTTGGTTAGTATATCTTCTTTACTAATTACGCAACGCGTTATTAGTTTTGTGGTTATCACATTTGATCGATAGCAACAACTGATTAACGTCATGAACTTTTGACGATTCATTACAAAGAGAAAGAAATCGGAGCTTCAAGCGGTTAATCATGGTTAATATTGAGTCCGTAGTTTACCAAGGGTAGAGCGTGATGAGTGTAATCAATTTTCGGTTGAAATTTTAGATTTAACTGACCCGAGAAAGTGGAGAAAACCAGGAAAGGAATGAAATGTTTTACCGCCATGCGGAGAAAGCCTAGAAGAAAGCCCGACTCTCGGCGGCCTGATGGCCAATTGGCCAGCGCTCTGGCCGTTGGTACCACAGGCTTCAGGTTCGAATTCTGGCTGTGGCATGATTGTTTGTTACTGGTTCGGAATCGGGGCCTTTGGCCGAATTTCTGTCGATCGGTATCACAGGTTTCGGATTCGAATCCTGGCAGTGGCATGGATGTTTGTAGTGGTTCGGAATCCACTTTAAGTCGTAGGTCCCGATCTCATATGACCTTAGAGCGTTACAGTGCGTAGAGCCCAATCAAACTTTTCACCTACATCATTCCCAAACTGTATAAGGGCAACTCAGCTCTAGGTGCAGTGATATGATATGATGTGATGTATTAGTAGTAGTGGTTCGGAATCAAGAAAACTGTTGGCCCCGGTCTAATTAGCCTAAAGTGTGCAAAAAACGATCGTAGAGAGACAAACTAAATCAAACCCGACTCTTGATTCATTAGTCACAAGTGCATCTAGCGTATAGGAGGGTTCAAGCTCAAATCTGCTAGCGGTGTTCGGCGTAGCCATTATTTTCTGTAACGGGGAGGTTTAATGGCGATTGTGTGAAAGCGTGTAATGCGGGACAGTTTATCCCTGAAAGGCAATGTTCACACCTCATCGTCCATCGTGGTATACATAGGTGGAACACACACGAGGTTCACTGATGTTCAAAAAAAAAATTTAGAAAATTTAAAGAATTTGATTGTTAATATGAGATATTTAATCACAATCATCACAAATCTGCTTGTTTTCATTAACAGAAGGAAGCACACGTCATTAGTGGGAATCGAACCTACATCCCTTTTCACATTACCATGCTATTACTGAACCACAAGTGGAATCGATATAATTTTGTTCAATTAGTGAGAATAAAAAATATAAGTGTGTAGGGCTTGATGGCCAAGTGACTAGCGGTCGGTGGCAGAGGTTTCGTGTTCGAGTCGTCAAAGATGATTGCAGTGGTCTGGAATTCATTTAAGCCATAGGTCTCTGCTAATATGACTGTAAGGAAGGGCTCACAACCGTACCCCCGTAAAAAGTCAGCAACACGGAGCCAAATCAGACTTCTACCTACGAGTGCTCCCTCACAACAAAGCTGCCCCCCCCTCTTTCTCTCCTTCCATGAGACCACACGGGTTCTTGGACTGGGTCTAAATGTTACTGTCTACCAAGTAGGATAAGAAACAAACAAAATATAAAGTTTTATACAATCCCCTCTTTTTTTTGAATGACAATTTGATTTTACTTTTATATTCACGATATGGTTTTCAAATTTTGAAACCTCTTTAATGCATTACTGAACAAATAAAAACATATATTCATTGTAAATATACAGGCACTACTTTAAATGCGTGAATGTTTAAAATTCAATTAAATTCATATTGCATTGATATAAATAATTATGAGATATTCTTTGAATCATTAAATAGCAATTCATTAAAAACTCCCGAAACCTTCTGTCTTTTGCATTATTGGAGGTAAAAAAAAGATATTTTATTTATTATTTTGAACAGTTTATAAATCGAGAGGAATTAGCTATTTTCTTCTTAACAAATTGCTAATCGAAAATTTATATCTTGAAAAAAAATAATAAAAAAATACGTAATCGAATTCTAACATTATCAAATAAGCTTATGTTTATGGGAAAATTAAGATAGGAAAAACTAAAAATTTTATCTAACGGAATCAGCAATAATCAGTTCAAATTGTAGTAATGAATAAGCTTTTTTTTAATTCTAGTAATGATTCATTAATGACTGCTATCAGCATTAAATTACCTACTATTCCCAAACAAGGAAAAAAAAAATTAAGCATTAGTAGTTGTAAGCAACCGGAAGTCTATTAAACTTTAATGCTATCACTGCTCGAGGGTAGTTTACAGAGGCATCTTTGAGTCCATGAAAAATTTTAATCTTTAAAGAGGATTGGACAGCACGATATCTTAATCACATACTTATTAAAACGGTTTGACGAATTAATAAGATTTGAAAAAAGAATAAAACAGTGATTACATGTGAACATATTTAAAAATGCTTTTTTCCACAGGAAGAACCTCAAAAGAATTTATTAAGAATATCATAAATTGAATTTCATAACAATTTCTATATATTCAATTCTCAAGTAATATGCTAATAGAGTTATAAAAACATATATATCTAAATTTAATTGCTTTCAATAACTTTAATAATCAACTCTTGGCACAGTGGAAACGTGCGCAAGTAGCAAGCAGAAGAGTTTGAATCCACTGGAGGTGCTTGATGTAGTCACTGTTTTCAAAAATGATAGTGATTGTAACAAAGTTTGTCAAAATCGCATCGGTATTCAGGTTATCTAGAAAAAATTTCCCATCCAATATGAAAATGCGAGACAGTTACCTCTAAGCTGCGTCCAGACTAGAGTACGATAGAAGCGAGTTGATCTCGCTCCGAGTATCACCATCTGGCAGCGAGCCCACGAACCCGTATGAACTCATGATTGATTGGAAAAGGAGGCAACTTCTGTTGTGATGGATCACCCGCAGGTAGAAATCTGCTTGGGCTCCGTGACGCTGTACAATCATATTGGACCGGGATCTGCGGTTTAAAGTGCATTCCGAGCCACTACAAACATCCTTGGCACAGCCGGGACTCGAACCCAAAGCCTGTGGCAACGAACGTCAGAGGTCTAGACATTCGGCTATTCAGGCCTCAGGGTAAAATAGGACTGTAGGGCGTTAGGGCTGACATCTTTACTACGTGTAAATAAAAACATTCCCTGTTAGAAATTAGTTTAGAAGTTAGTGTTTTCCCACTACTAACATTCCTGGCACCGCCCGGACTCGGAAATGAATCCTGTGGCGCCAAGCGCCAGAAGGCTAAGAAGTCGCAATGACTTTCCTTAAATGACTTTCTTTTCAATGAGTTATTTGTACATGGTGGGCAGAAGTTCTGTGACCTTTATATAAATAAGATGTTTCAGCAAGCGCTGAGCGACGCACACCATTGCCCAATACCTCCAAACTATTCTCGGCTTGACCTCTTGCGACACAGACATAAATCACAAGACAGTGGTTATGACAAAAACAGAGAAGAAACTTATTTAGCACCGTTATCTGAATGACACATGTATTCACTTCCGGACGAAATCAAGTGTGGGTAGAGAGAGACAAACTGTCCATTTTTTTCCCTTCTTCTTCTTCTAATCCCAGCACCCTTTCAGAGGGGCCTGTAATCCGATCTCTTTGTTTTACCCACAAAAAAGAATTATGGCATGTCAGAAGATCCTCGCCCTCTGACGTCAAAGAAGGGGCCCCATCAATACGGGCTTTAAGAATAAAAAATAAGGACTAGGACATGCGCATTCTTTTCCAATGAAACACGTATGCAATGTTTGCTGAAAGACAGTGCTTGTTGGCAAACCGAGATGCTTTTAAAGAACTTTTTCATGCGTTTTGCCAGAGCATTCCGATGGTCTTGCGTCAATTGTTGGAGCAGATTTCTGCGTTTGGGGTTTGGTGAAGGTGTCTTTTGTGATGAAGCACCCTTCTTCGGAAAAAAGAGAGTGAGCAGATAACCTTTGCAAAATTTCGTAGCAGAAGGTCGAGGTGCTTCTGGTATCTTAATGGAAGGCGTAATTTCACTTCAAGGAAGCAGCGCCCGCCTCGTTACAAGAATACTGCACGAAAAATGCTTCTAGAAAATGTCGCTGCACTTTGAAACAAGTATTACTTATCAAAATAAGAACAGTGATATACTTTAATTATTATTTTCAAATATAAACAAGAATGTTTTTAAAATATATCACATACGTTTGATTATTGATTCATTTGATTATTATTTCTTTCGACGTCTATGGTTAATGTATGATAATGTCTATGTTTATCTCAATGAAAGACTTTACTGGCGAGACATTTTAAACCTTTCAGAATAGTGCGTCACTCATCTCCACAATAAAAAACAAAGGAGAATTAACAAAGAAAGAACTAAATACACGACCATACTGATCAACAACATTAGCTACAAGCAAATAGTATAACAAAATCATTATAGTATTGTATTATAAATACGCTAAATTACATTAGTTATGAACTATCCCATGCATAAACTTTTAAAATAAGTCATAAAACAAACCAAACAAAGATTAACTAAGACACATTAAAAATTTTGTTTTTGTTTTTTTTTCCTATCCCACTTGATAGATATAAACATCAAAACCAAGTCCAAGAACCTGTGTGGTCTCATAGAAAGAGGGGAAAGGAGGGGGCAACTTCTGTTGTGATGGAGCATCCGTAGGACTTGGCTCCGTGACGCTGAAAAGGAGGACAGTGTCTTCCGGGAGGACATTTAGGGGGAACTATCCCGCATTTGCGTATCTTATTGGAGGAAACCCGGAAAAAATACCACCAGGTAGTCTGACTAACAAGGCATCCACAAACGCCATTGAAACTCCACCCTAATGCCACCAGCAGCGCACATTGTCGTTGAGCCACGAGTCGGACTTAAATAAAATGTTATGCAATTTTAGCTGTCGTAATTAAATACAAGACATCTTAGATATATAAAAATAGACATAAAATATTTTATTTTAATTTGCATTTTCTACGATTTTTTCTTTCAAAAACGAAAATTTGCATGTCAAAAAAGTATTGGCAAAGTTTTAACTGCTATGCAGATTTTGTTACATTGAAGTCACGTGTTTCGACTGATAAGAAACTCTACTGGTATAAAGTCTGCAAAACTACTCCAAAAGTGTCTATACATTATTTTGCGATTACTGCAGTAAAATGACTTCGAAATCGAAGGAGTTGTACATTAGTGTAAAAAACACGATTATTAGGCTCAGAAATGAAGGTTTAACTTATCGTGCTATAGGAGTGCAGTTCAATATAACTTTAAAAAAGTTCAAGGAAACAGGATCAACGGAAAATAAGACCAGAAGTGGACGACCTCGAATATTTTCTACAAGAGAAGAACGTGTCATTATTAAAAAGGTCAAGAAAAACCCTAAAATAAGTGCACCCCAGATAGCTAGAGATGTTGCTTTCACTTCCCAAAAGACTTTCAGCGTACAGACTGTACGAAATGTTTTACACGAGAGAAGTTATTATGGAAGGGCAGCTAGAAAGAAAAAATTCATCTCGGAAATAAATAGAAGAAAGAGGTTAGATTTCGCAAAATCCCACGTTGATTTATCTGAAGAGTTTTGGAACACAGTTATTTTTCGACGAATCAAAGTTTAACATTTTCGGCAGTGATGGACGACGATATGTGTGGAGGAGACCAAATACTGAATAGGAAAAGCAACATTTAACTACTACTGTAAAACATGGTGGAGGCAGCGTCTTAGTTTGGGGCTGTATGGTAGCTAATGGAATTGCCAACCTGCATTTTATTGATGGTATTATGACAGCACGTACATACATTGACATTTTGCGCCATAACTTAAAAATCAGTGCCCAAAATCTTGGCTTGGGAACATCATTCGTTTTTCAACAAGACAATGACCCTAAGCATACAGCGAATCTCACCCGTAAATGGCTACTCTACAATGCCCCTCGCCAATTAAAAACCCCACCTCAATCGCCTGACGTCAGTCCAATTGAAAATTTATGGCACCTGCTGGATCTAGAAACCAAGAAACATAAAATTTCAAGTAAAGACGACCTCAAACGTTTACTCTTTCAAGAGTGGCACAAAATTCCCAACAGTACAACAAAGACCTTAGTTTTCCTCTATGAGAAATAGATTACAAGCTGTTATAGATACAGAAGGTAAGAATACAAAGTACTAAACATATACTGATTTTGTTTTCGCTCATAATTTTGCAATTTCATAATTTTGCCAATACTTTTTTATCATGTAAATTTTGGATTTTCTCGTATATTTTGACTAAAAAAATATTTAAATGAAAATTTCGTTATATTTGTTTGTCTTTTCTCCTTCTGTAATCGCTATGTTAAAATAAAATTTGTTAACATAATTTGTTAGCAAATATGATCATTTATAGGCAATTGCCAATACTTTTTTTATCCACTGTATTTATATATAATACTAAACCTATTATACATAATATTAATATTATACTTATATACTTATTATTATTACGCTTAACTTCTGACTCTAAACAAGCATTATTGCTTTCATGAAAGAATAATGACGCCATAAAGATAATTCTCAAATCTTAATTCTTAACAAAGAAGTCATGACTATCAGTTATCAATACAAGGTTTATCTAATTCTCAAAAAACAATCCACTTTCAGGAAGCCAAACGCGAATTCGCGTGTTCGGAAGAGAATAGCTCATTTTCGAATATTTGTAAAAAGAATTGAATGAAAAAAAAAAAAAATGGCTATAAATATTCGAATTTGCGTGTTTGTTAGCCATCGATTCTCTTGTCTGCCACCTCGCGCTACTCCCACACTTTTTTTGTGTTTGGTCTTGACCATCAAAAGTTCCCTGACCTCGAGGAGACGGACAGATTCACAAGAATTCGGAATTCCTTACTGGTTGACTGTAGCCGTGACGGTGGACAGCTATTGGAATAAATAAAAAAAAAAAAATAGAATAAGTCGCTGTCTCAAAAACTTCCTAAATGAAGAAAACAAATTTTTTTTTTTTTTTTTTTTTTTTTTGCTCCCACCATTCCTCGAAAGCAGTGAAACAAAGAGATGGTTAAGGTTCAGAAAAGTCGTTGAAACGGTTTAATTTTAAAAAGACGAAAAAAAAAAAATGTTGCATACTTTTAAACGCTTTTCAATTCCTACTATTAGTTCACTCTCTCCCTATATATATCTTGTTCAAATTTTCAATCGTTCATAAAATACTTTTTATTACTCCACTCAAGTTCAAATGCATTTTTTTTTTTAACTTGTAGTGGATGACACTGGATGTTAATACAGTTTTTTCAAATATTAATTCAGTAATTAAATTTAATTAATTTTTAGTTTTTTTAATTTAAGTTGCATATATCTACCAATAGATGGCGCCACATTAACATAAAAATTATTTATAAAGGACTTTCTGCAATAAAAAAAAAAAAATAGGAATTGACTTAAAAAAAAAAAAATTTATATTACTTGTTATTAAAAAGAATAAAAATCTATGCATTGTTTAAATATATCAAATCATTGATTAGTCATAAAAAATAAGCATTTTAATGAAGAAATACAATTGCTTATTTAGTGTTTCGTCCTTTATTTATCTACAAAAATGGAATAATATTCTTATACATTAAACCAGGGGTCTCCAAACTACGGCCCGCGGACCAAATCCGGCTCGCCAGTGTCATCCATCCGGCCCGCGACAGCGAATAGCATATTGTTGCTATAATAAGTTGGATGAAAAAACATAGAATGATAATAACTCGATTTTATTTACTTGCTAGGTATAGCTTAATGGCAAGCATAATACGCAGAAAATTTATCTTAAGCATAACATCAAACAAATTGAAATGAATCCCACTAACATTATAAACTAGTGAACATCCCGCGGTTACCCTCGGTAGATATGCTGGGGTAAAGAGTATCATTTGTATGTATATTCGATGTTTTGAATGTATATATCCTGAATCAAACATATGATTTTTATCCTGAAAATCCCTCAGGAACGGAAAAGCTAAGTTAACGCGAATGAAACCGTGGGTTATCCACTTGTAAAAAAATGCTAATGAGATTTTTGTGATTGTAATTTTTCACTGACAATAGTGGATCAATTTTCTTGTACCAATTATTAAAAGAGATTTAAGATGCTCATCGGTTAGCTTAGATCTATAAACATTCTCTGTGTACTTCATTTTGGAGAATGAAGCGAATTTAGCAAGCGTATGCTTGCTCAGAGCGCGTACTCGGCGATTAGTCTAGAAATTACAGATAATGGCAGAAAAATAAAAACTGTTTTGGCCCTCGGTACTTAATGGGGGTAAAAACTATGCACCGACGGCTGAAAAGTTTGGAGACCCCCTGCATTAAACCATTAAGAATAACAAAAATGAATCAGAAGTATATTTTTGAGGTGATTGTAATTTTAAAATCTGTTATTTATTATCTAGGGTGCCTGATAGCCGAGTGTCTGACTTTCGGCGCCACAGGTTTCGGGTTCGAATCCCAACTGTGCCGGGGTTGTCCTAGTGGTTTGGGATCCACTTTAAACCGTAGGTTCCGATCTAAAATGACTGTAGAGAGTTGGGCGTAGGGCTGACAACCCTACCCCCCCCAAAAAAAACATCTACTGTCTCGGCAGACGGCTTTGGCCTACCAAGGGACTATTGCGTCAATGATGATAATGATTATTATTTTTTCATCTATATTAAAGTTTAGGAATAAAATAATCATATCAAATAAAATATATTCTGATTTAAGCATATTAAAAGATTTAATATGAACCAAATTATTTTAGCGCCCTGATGGCGAGCGCTGTGGCCTTTGGTACCCCAGATTCGAATCCTGGCGGTGGCACGGATATTTGTTAGTGGTTCGGAATCCACTTTAAACTGTAGGTCCCTATCTATTTAGCCCTCGTGTGCACAAGATGACCATAGAGCGACAAATCACACCAAATCAAATTATTTTAAATTAAATAATACAGTTAATTTCAGAGCTTTAATTCGAACTTTATTTTAAATAATTTCAATTACAAAATTATTGCGTATGAAATGAACCGAGAATTAAATTAATCAATTTCAATTCATTTAATTCGATTTAATTTTTTATGACCAATGACAAACTGTATATAACCTATTCATTACATTGACATTTATTTAAATAATTTAAATATACAATCTATTTTGATTGAAATAAGATTAAAGACAAAACATATCAAACAATTTGTCAAACGCATTCATTCATTCTCTGTTTTAATATTAAAAAAGATGAAAATCAAATTTAAACAGATTTTTTTTTTCTTCTGATTTAAAAAGATGGAACACCGTGTTTAAAATGCAAATTGTCAATTTGCCTTTCCAACATTTTTTAAAAAAAAATAAATATCAAGTTTTAAAATTATTTTATATATATATTTTTTTACTTTCTTCACTTTTCGTTAACGAATTATTCCTTTCTCTGTAATTTATTGATTTCTTTGGCTATTGAGTTCAATGAAACGAAAATAAGGAACTTTGAAACGGTCCGTAACTTTTAAAAACAGTTAAAAAAAAAAAAAAACTGCAATAAACTTGGTTTCAATTGACTGAAGAAGATCTAAAGATTTTAAAACAACGATAAATCATGTAGTTTCAAAGCATATAACGTCAAAATTCATCACTCTTTTGAAAAAATTTCAAATTTGGGTATTTTATAAACCTGTCAATAAGTATTATATATTACAGAGACGATTTTGTAGTGTTACACTTGGAGATTTTAAGCTTTAAAATCTTTTATCATTATCATAACTGGCTCGACAGCCCCGTTGTAGGCCTTGGCCTGCTTTGAAAGATCCAGCCATGCTGTTCTCCTCTTGGCCGTGGTCCCCCAGTTTTTAATCTTAATAACATTAAAAAAACCCTTTTATACTGTTCGATAGCTCAGTCACAACACTAAACTCAAGTAATCTTCGACACAGACACGAAGAATGACACAGACTCGAATGGACTGTATAAATTAATTCCTTTATTATGCAGCCATCAAGCTCGAAGATGACTGCCACACACAACCTTTCTCTGGGGTTACACTTATTGAACTCATTTATTTATGCAGCCATCGCACTCGAGGATAGACTGCCACACACAACCTTACTCTTTGGTTGCAGAAGTTCCACTCCTTTAATTTATGCAGACATCAAACTCGTAGATGCCTGCCACACGACCGTTCTCTATGGTCGTAGAAGTACAACTCGCTAGTCAATTGGCCATCATGTCGCCTGAAATCTAGAAAGAACATGCAAGGTCGTCTACCCAATACGCACGTAAAACATCTAGAATTCCGCAATTATTCATTTAATAATATATCTAAATATCCGCGATAACCCATACCACATGTAAACCTATAGGTTCAAATGCCTTCAGAGACTTATAATGGATAAGGAAATACATACCGATGAAATAAATTCAAAAACAATTTTAAGATATAAGTGAAATGTATTTATGAATATTTACAATTTAAATAGTTAAAATGAGTGATACAATTGACATTACAGTAACACAAATGAATTTCTAACATTCATTAATCCAATTTACGAGTAGCACACATATATATCACAATAACAATTAATACCACAATGTACAATAGCAACAATTAATAATTAAACATGTCCTTACATGTCATTATAATACAGGTGCAATGTCTGCCGGCTCCAAACCCATTCCATGTGCATATGCTCAATTACTGGCAGAGTTGAGTTTTTTCAAATTATATTTAATTTTAAAATAATTTGTCACTCACATTTATTGATGATTTCAATGGGTTGCATGGGAAACGTATGCATCATGACAAATGAAGTTCAGCAACATTGCTCATATTGCACGACAATTTAATTAAAGGGGCCCGAGTGACTGGTGCCACAGCTTTTGGGTTCAAGACCCGGCGGTGCCATGGCTGTTTGCAGTGGTTCGGAATCCATTTTAAGCCGTAGGTCTTGGTCTAATATAACTGTAGAGAGTCGGATTTACAACTCCCATAAAAGACATTACCCCATAAAAGACAACATCTCCTGTCTCGAAATCTGCCAGTAGGTAGACGGCTTTGGTCCACCATGGGGTTGTTGCGCCAGTGAAGAAGTAATGTAAAGATTTAGTGCTGTGGCGCTCGGTGTTAAAGGTTTCATGTAAGACACCCGGTGTACTATGGATGTTTGTACTACTTCGGAATCCACTTTAAACCGTAGATCCTGGTCTAATATGACTGCAGAGCATGAAGCTTTATAGGCCATAAGGCTGACTTGCCTATCCTGTAAGAAGAAACCATCTCCTGTCTCGAAATCTGCCAGTCGGTAGACGGCCTTGGCCCACCATAGGGCTGTTGCGCCACTCGCGATGATGATGAATTTAGTTAAAAATACAAACTTTTAAAGATTATTTCTTTATGTTTATTTGGTCAAAGTTTATTAACAATCAAATTAATTAAAGCATTTATAATGAGTTTCCAATAATAATATTTTTTCTTCAGTTTGTGAAAAGAATGTCAAAGATTGGCGCTATACAGAGTTACGATTTTAAAATATGATTAGTCGTCAGATCTTATGAATAAACACAACTTCCTACTTAAAAAAATGAGCTGGTTTAATAATTTACAGCCCTCGGTATCACGTAAGTAAACAACCATTTATTCCCAGGTCATTGAACAAGTGTTCCTATTTAAAGCGCAATTTGATTTGGGTTATAAAAAGCCCACTGGAAGACTTATTGCCAACCTATTTGATTCAGTATGCATGGTGGGAGATTCACGCCTTTTTCTTAAGTGTCTCATCGATTAAGTCTTATCATCTTGATTGAATGCGATAACCCTTGCAAGGCTTTCCAACTCAGTATCTTATCAACATCCACTCGTGCTCTTCTTAGGATAATCCCAAGCAAATAAATGGCCGTGCAGTAAATCACCCCGAAGTTGAAAATCATTGGTAAAAAGGTAATCGTTGAAGATCTCTGACCCTTTCAGGAAAATTAAAGATTACCCACCCTTAATCTGTGGAAAGAAGTAAACGGAGAATTTTTGGCAATGATATTTGGGGCGTCAACGCATTCTTTTGGGGAAAATCGTCATGCAAAATAGATGCAAAAAGGATGCCACCCTTGCCTGTTTGTGGTGGATAAAACTGATGCTGTAAAGTCTAGAGCACGTGCTATGACCCTGTTAGATTCGGGTTCAGGGCATTTTCTTTTTGCTTTTTCAAAAATATGAAAAGTAATTCAAATTTTAACAAAAATGCGGAAATGGTTTTGCATTTTATTATTCCTTAAAATATATTTGCTATTCGATTCATATGCAAATCTGTAGTTAAATTTAACAGTTCTTGTATTTTTTTAAGTATTTGATGTTGATGTTTAATGTAATAGTAAATCGTGATCGTTATTTTAGATTTTATCAATAAGGGTGTTGTGTTTATTTATTTATTTATTTTTTTTTAATCACATTTCTGTTTTTGAAAGAGTACCAAAAATTCTTCCGGATTAGAAGTGCATTAATAATAATAATAATAATAACCTTTATTTGCAAATATACAAGAATGCAAGAATTTTCTAGCTATATATTTTTATAGTAGAATGTATTCAAAATCATTAGACGCATTTATAAATAATTTACATAATAAATGTGCCCGACTCGTGGCTCAATGGTAACGTGCGCCGCTAGTGAACATGAGGTTTGAGGTTCATTCCGCTAGCGGCGTTGTTGTAGACACTGTTTTAAAGAACCAGCAGACTTGATGGCGCTTGTGATGTTCAGCATCTGGCCTAATGAGTAGGACCACCCTATCTGATGGGAGTTTTCCGGGGTTTCTCCCATACGATACGCAAATGTGGGGTAGTCCCCCTAAAAGTCCTACCGGAAGGCACCGGCCTCATTCTTCAGCGACACAGAGTCAAGTCAAACTTCTACCTACGGGTGCTCTATCACAACAAAAGTTATATCCCCAATTCCCTTTCCTCCTTCCAAGAGAGCGGTCTGATGGCCAATTGACTAGCGCTCTGGCCTTTGGTACCACAGGCTTCAGGTTCGAATCTGGCTGTGGCATGGATGTTTGTTAGAGGTTTGGAATCCACATTAAACTGTAGGTTCCGATCCAATTAACCCAAAAGTGTTTACAAAATGACCGTAGAGCGACAAACCAAACTTTCCATGAGAACACACGAGTTCGTGGACTTTGTTTAAATGTTGCTATCGAATCAAGTGGGATAAGAAACAACATGTAATCTAAATGAATAAAATAAATTCAAACTAGGAAGTAATTATCAGTTTAGTAAAACAAGCGTGTTCAAACTACCATTTTATTTTCTAAATTGCATTTCTAGAGTTTTAATTACGTTCAATCAATTAAATCTCACTGCTCAATCAACTAAATCAACTGTAGGGTTCAATGTGCTTGATCGTTTCGGTGTTTTGACTGAAAAAATGATTTCCAAGTCAATCAACAGTTGTGACACTGTTAGTGGAAAGCCCATCCACCACGGCAAGGTCATACCAAATTGGATGGAAAAAATCGTTGAAACCTTTTTTTTTCCGGGAGCCATACCGTTTCCCCCTTCTTCAAGTATCTTCAGTTCAAATTTGAACTCATTGTGACGAGTGGTTCTTTTTTACAGCATTTTGAAAGGGGGACTAATTTTATAATCACCCTGCATATCTCAAATTAGACTACATAACAATTTTTTTCGTATGGAAAATTATAAAAAATTACTATAATAATGAAATGTAGTTTGTGTAGTTAAAAATTTTTATTTACAATCTTTTATCTAGAGTGTTATTAATGTATACATTTTTAGAAGTTAAATAAAATACTTTATTAGAAGAAGAAAAAAAATTATTCAGGTTTAACTATTCGTTCTACTTCGTAGAATTAATTAATAAAACACCTGAATTAGCAAATCAGGAAATATAAATATTCACATGATATTCGACCTTGCTTCATAATTTTTTTTAAATTAGGTTAAAATTTGTTAGTGTCAATTTCGGATTTTCGTCAAGTTAAACCAGTTCCAATACTAGTTTTTTAAAGAAAGAGGAAATCAACTGTCGCGATGACGTTATAAAGGCCGTAAAATATTTGTCTAACAAACATAGTATTTCAAAAGATCTAGGTTAAGTTTCTTGAATTTATTATACAAAAGATAAAAAAGGCAAAAAGACCTATAAAAAGATATGAAGATTATTGGTATGGAATAGGGTATTCATTTGCAAAAAGAAAGATATGGAATGTAACTGTAAATTCTGAAAGCATTAATGTTTTAAAAAATTAACATTTCGAAATGAAACGTTATTATTATTTTTTTATTTTTGAATTTGTAATGCATAATTGATTTTTACTTTTCTTTATAATTTTTATTAGTTTCTTATTAGTTATTTTATTGTGAAATGAAAAAAATAATTTTTTAATCAAAATATTAAAATAATAATATAATATAATGATAAATATAATGTATTTAAAGTATAATTAAAAATTTTAATCGAAAATAAACTTTGGAATAAATATCTTTTTACATTTATTAAAACTTCATTAATATCTTCTTCATTAATGATGTTTATATTAATGAATTAATATCTAACATTCATTAATATCCTTTTACATTTATTAATTTATTACATATAAAATTATGGATATTGATTTGGGAAGAGGGATTTTTGCACGTCTTTGATCACTCTTTCTTGTGGTTGATCCTTTTCAATTTCTTTCACGAGCTTTTATACATAATATTTATTTAAACTTCTTCCACGAGCTTTTTATATATAATATTTATTTAAATTTCTTTCACGAGCTTTTTATACATAATTTTTAGTTAAATTTCTTTGACGAGCTAATAATTATATAATTTAAAATTGATCTAAAAGATCGTCTAGTGAAAGCAAAGACAATTTTATTACATAGTGATAATAAGATTTTTCAAGAAAAGAAAATTGTTTAGAATTCTATATATTTTAATTTTTTTTAAGATTGCCTTTATGCGTTTTGTTCTTACATTAAAATTTAAAATTTATGGATAACCTGTATATCGGGCCAGATAATTATATATTTTTTTAATTAAATTTTTTTTTTTTTATTTATATTTGAATATTCATTCTATTCTCCTTTTACTTTTTCTTTTAATTCTGAGCATAATAATGTTAATTATCTGCCATTGATTTTTATTTTCTATTATTAATGTTCATTTCTAAAACATAATTAATTAAATTTTATTAAAATTGAATATATAAATATATGATAATAAATTAAATATAGATATACATTAAATATATATCTATATTTAATTTATTATGCATATCTTATTATTAAATATGTACATAATCAATTAAATATATGAATAATTAAATTTTATATAAATTAAACATA
This sequence comes from Caerostris extrusa, assembly GCA_021605095.1. Classification (NCBI taxonomy): domain Eukaryota; kingdom Metazoa; phylum Arthropoda; class Arachnida; order Araneae; family Araneidae; genus Caerostris; species Caerostris extrusa. The sequence continues at coordinate 51,852 of BPLR01011099.1, read as the reverse complement.
GATTTTAAAATTTGCTCATGAATTGTCATTAAAAAAATATCTTCAAAAATTTATTGATGCCACTAGATATTAATAAATTTTATTTTGAACTGATATTTTTATCGTCATCTGTCATGTTAAACCAATTCATTTTAAACTAATATTTTTAAATTTCAATCAGAATAATGAAGTGTATTACACGCCCATTAACAGAAATATTCTAGACTAATCGCTGATCAGTCAGTCAGCCAATTTTGAGAGACAATATATAAGTTGGAAACCGAAAAGAGTTGTCACATGACCACGTCCAGAGCAGGTGCTTCCATTGACCCCTCCCCGTCCAGATAATTTAGATGCCATTTACGAATTCCGATGTCATCCCTGACGGCGGCTGCGCAGTCATTAACATGGTGTTGTGACTGCGATTGCTGGCAGAAAGAAAAGCAGGTCTTGATAGATGGTCAGGTGAAAAACGAGAGCTCCTGCTGAGCTTTGTCTGACAGAGAAGACGTTTTCTTCTTTACCCCAAGTGCCATCTGGGTAGAACCGTGAGAAATTCAAATGACAGCACTGAACGAAACAGGTGCTGCCATCTATGGAGAGCTCTAGAAATCTACAATTCTCACTCGAAAGGTTTACTTGTGCTGCCCTCTCTTAGAGGAAAATTTTAAAACATTTTATTAGATACTTTATATATTTTTCTTTCTCTTTCTTTTCAAAATACAAAGTATACAATTTCTTTTTAAAGTATTTCTTTTTTTCTGAATTTCTCATAAGCAAAGTAATTTAATTCATTTTCATTATTTATTAGAAATTATCATATATATATATTTTTAAACAAATTCAACAATATTATATATATAAACAAAAAATATATATATATATTTTACACAATTCCCTAAAAACGTGAAATTACACACAATTAAATTCAATATTCATTCAAAAAAATTATTTATTTATTTTATAATACCTTTTAAACACAAAACGTTAAAATCCTTGCATGCTATTTAATTTTTTCATCATGTTGAAAATATTAGAGTATACTAATTCTTTATTATTTGTATCACTTAAATAAATATCCAATTTTTTTAATTAAAATTTATAATTAAGAAATAATAATTTATGACCCGAATATCTCGATTGTTTGTTGTCATAATATTTTTCAAAAGCCTCATTAAATAATAATCTTAAAATGCAAGTAACTGATTTAATTTTTACAATATTTACCAAATCTGTTTTCATTAACTATCGTGTTTATTTGATTCCAAATAAATCGTAATAGATAATAATCGTAATAGTAATCGTAATCGTCACCTACTATTATACCAATGTTTTATTACATTCTGGATCTGAATTAACAAGTAGTTTAAAAGAAAGTATATTTATACTTCATTTTTCTGTGATTTCTAGTTTACTTAAATATTAACATAAGTTTACTTAAATTTACTTATCTAGCACCTTATTTAAATTTGCTTTATAAAAATTTATTATAATTTTTTTTTTTTTTGCTAAATAATTTATTAAAGATGCTTAGGCATGCTTACTATATACCATAATTAATTTAAATATTTCAATCTTAAGTCAATTATGTAAAATAAAAAGTAATTTTACGTGCTTGACTAAAGTAATTTAGGAAGTGTTTTCGACAAATGATTAAAATATTGTTTTCCCAATCAGAAATTTAAAAACTTAATACACGGTAACGTTTTAGCTTTTGTTATTAAGAACATTCAAAATACTTCATTTTTACTTTTTCTAAATTGGGTACTTAAATTACCTTAATACAGACAATTTCAATATTACTAGTCAAAATATTTTTTTTTTTATTTTTAATACTTTCCCTTTTTTCAAAGTATAAAAATAATATTTAAAATGCATTTAAAATCATAAAATTACTCATGCTGTAGCAATAACCTCTGGTGTACAAATCACACAGGAAAAATAATTTTTTTTCAAATAATAATACGAGTAATTACATTCTTTTTACGAATTATTTAGAAAATTTATTTTCGTTGTAGTTGAATACAAACTATTACTAACCTTTCTGGAATAGGCGGAGCTTTGACAGCAGCAGATATTTGACCTTTGGGTTGCAAAGCAGGAGTGATTTCAGAATTCTCTTTTTCAAAAGGATTGTTACTTTTGATGAAAGGATTTTTGCTCTCTCCATTAATTCTAAACGGATTAGTTTCCTCTTCAAAAAAGGGATTAGTTGGACATTCTTCAACAATGTCTTCTTCTATCAGTCCATTAGCTATATCTGACACACAGTTCAAGCCATTTTCAATTGGTTCAACTAGCATGATATCTGTTCCCTTATTTTCTTGTTCTAGATTATCATTACTGATTGAATCTGAAGAGACAGTTTCTGGTTCAACTGGTGCAAGTGGTCCATTACTAATCAAGACAGTATCAAAAACTTCTGCTGTAGTAGCATCTACAGATTGGTCAACAAGCTTCGATGGAAGAGTGGATTCTTTAGAATTTTCTTCTGTTTCAGATGCTATGGAAGAATTATACTTAGAAGTTTCTGAACTAACTACTTTTTAGAAACGTTCATTTTCGGACTCCTCAGAGCTTTGGGACCATTTTTCGAACTTGGAGAGGAAGTTCCTGTTCGATTGCTTGAAGATATGGGTCTTGGGATTCGAGAAGGTGTGTCAGGTGTACCAGGATCACTTCTGGTTCTACGCGCTGGAGAATGCAAGCTCATTCTTGGTGGTATATTTGGGGTTGGGTATGACTTCTTCTGTACCGATGGTGGTGGTATTAGAGGAATGATTTTATCAGATTTAGATTTTTTAGCTGATGGTTTTCGGGAGCTTTAATCCCATTCACATTCACAATTTTGATCCGTGATTGCACAGAAGATGAAGAGTTTGTGTCAGATTGTTTTGCAGAATTGGTGTTGCTGTCGTCTTCTCTGGAAAATGTTTTTCAAGTATATGGTTGGAATCGTGCTGTTTTCCTTCTTGCATAAGTCGCTTTTGTGAGCTAGAATCATGCTTATTTATGGTAGGTATAAATGATTTTCAGGTTCATCCGGTTCGCTATGAACGTCTTCGCAGCTGCTGCTGTTTGTGATGACTACTATCGGACCTCTCTGGATTTCATTTCTCCTCTGTGAACGATCGTCCTCTCTTTTGTCCTTGGTGGGCGTCTAACTCTTTCTCTAACCTATAATTATATCAATAAACCATAAGTATTGTCTTTTTTACATGATCTAAGAATTAATAGTTAAAACTCATAAATAATGGATTTAACTATAGATTTTTGTACAAAATTGTGTTGTTTCTTATCCCGCTTGGTCAACAGCAACATCTAGACCAAGTGCATGAACCCGTGTGTCTTAAACCGACGAGTCATGATAAAGGGTAAAAAATGCAGCTTCTTTTTTCTTGTCCAAGACACTTATCGTGCACAAGACATGGGACACCCAAAGGGTGAAGTCTGACTTTAACCCATACAGTTATACCATGGGTACTCATTTTAGTCGCTTTTTACACTATGCATGAGGTACACTGGAGCTATTCTAACCAGGACACACATTGCTCTCTTCGATTATGAGTGATAGTCGGAGCTCTATTCAGCAGTTGGCTGAATGGTGAAAACACGATGAAAAAATTTACATTCTACCCTCGGCGGACACGCAATGTTTAGGAGACCGATGCCTTATACATTTGTTTACTACAAAATGTATTGATATAATACTAAATTTCTTTAAGAATAAAAATTAGATCAAGAATGCATAATTTTCAAGGAAAAAAATTAATATATTATGCAATTATTAATATATTATGCAATTATTATCTTATATTTTATATATAAGAAATTTATGCTAGCGAGATCATTTAATCTTTTGCAATTCTATATATAATAAATCCAATACGTATTCTGGTATATGTTCATATGAATTGCTCTACATATACTGATTTCTTGATAGCAATGATAGTTATAAATCTTAGTTATATAGTTCTATAGTTCTTGAGCGTTAAAATGTGATTTGCTGTGGATAAAAATATGCTTTGAATCTGTAGTCATATATTAATCTGTAAATTGAATCTGTTGTCATATATTAGTGTATAAATTGAATCTGATGTCACATATTAAATTGAATGAGCAAATGTTAATGTTTAAATTGAATCTGATGTCACATATATTAATGTGTACATATTAATGTTTGAATCTATTCTCATATATTAATGTAAAAATTCTTTATTGACGAATGAAAGGTTGATTGTAATTACCTTTCGAAGGGCGACAGAACTTTCTGCAGATCAAAAGGGGCGGCATCTGTCCTGGGCCCCCTTTCAGAGAAGCTCGAATTGGCAGTGCTGGTGCGCGAGAACCTGTCCACCACTGTGGACACGGAACTCCCAGTGTCATCCGTGTCCGATTCGAGGAGGAGGCTTCCATGTCATCCTCCTCTTCGGGAATGACATCCATGTACGAGAAGTCAGATGGGGGCTCGCGGAAGAAGGCCTGGTTTCCTGACAAGAAGGCATCCCACGCTGTGAAAGTGGATGGCGAAGGGTGGTCGTCTACTGGGTAGAACTCCAACTCAGCGTCCATGTCGAAAGTTCTGAAAAAAAAAAAGAATATTTTATATTTTAGTGGTAACACTAAGCGTGACTTAAAAAAAAATCGCTGGAGCAAATCATAATTGCTAAAATGATTTTTAGAAAGTTGTTTCATTTTTTTTCTACAATATTTCTTTTACTCATTGTCTAAGATTTTTAACCACTTTACATTACATTAAATACTACTAGTTCGATGGATATTACCAAATTGAAGAATATCTCAAATGCTATAGAAACGAAACAGCAAGTAATAATCAATCTTGGGATTTACTAAATAAATTAGTTTAACTGTGTTGCTTACTGATAGTTAAAAATTAGTTTGAGCGTTTAAAATCATGTTGATGATATTGCAATTTTGAAATTACAATATATTTATACAATTTTCAGATTTATAATAATTTTTTCGTTCAAGAATAATTTAAGCATAAGAAAGCAAAATGTGTTGATATATTTATAATTGCAATGTATTTTCTTCTTATATATTTACAAATTTGGAAAATGTGGAAATGATACTTATAAAGTACTTTTATTTTTATATATATATATATAATTATTTTTAGGTATTTTAATTAAAAAATAAAAAATAATCATTAGGATTCATTGTCATTTTGAAATTCTCCTTCTTACTGAATTACTTAGTACTTACCAGAAAAAATATTGAACAATATTAAAAATTTTTGTTTTGTTTTAATAATGCCTTTTTTTTCTATAAAGCTTATAAAAACGTGATAATCTCTTTTAAGTAAATAATTATTTAGAAAATCTCAGGCATATTATTTTAATTTGTAAAACTATTTTTATTTTATTTTTTATACCTAATTTTTTTTTATAAACATTTGTTTCATCATCAAATTTTCCAGAAAATTATAATCAAGCTAATATTGTATAATTAATAGTGTATTTTTATTTTAAAAAAATGTAATATTTTTATATAACTAATCATATAATATTAAGTAAATCTAATATTATCTAAGGCAGATCAGTTAGAATACACTCTAACTTGTGGCGCCATCTACTTTCAAAAGTTTAAGACAAAAGTAATTAAGAAATAGCATAACATTTCTCACTTTTGGTGATTTTTATTTTCTGATGGAGGCGATGGAGAGGAAAATTTTTTCACGATGGCGGAGTTCGAAAAATGTGTATGATTATTGTTTGTCTCTTCTCCAAATGTTATAGTTTGGGTCTGGAGATCGTAGGACCTAGAGTAGGGTGTGGGTGAACCGTTATCGCATGTGCAGGTTAATTTAGGGGGTGACTTTTTCTGTTGCGGGGGATGTTGAAGGTGACGGACTTCCGGAGGAGATAACCCTTCCGTTTTCTTTCCATTCTCTCCTTCACGAGGCAATTTCACACATCAGAATCTCCAACAGCATATTGGAACTGAAAAATAAAAATTAAATGTTTTAATATTCATTCAAAATCTATGCTTGTTCAATAATTTGAGAAAATTCCTACTTTTTAATTATATTGCAGAATGTCCTCTATAAATAATTTTTAATTCATTTTTTTAAATTTATCTGGCGCCATCTATTGGTAGATGTATGCAACTTAAATCTAAACTAAACTAAAATTAATTCATTAAATTTAATTACTGAATTATATTTGAAAAAACTGTATTAACATCAAGAGTCATCCACTACAAGTTAAAAAATGTATTTGTACTTGAGTGGATGAATAAAAAGTATTTTATGAACGATTGAAAATTTGAATAAGATATATATAGGGAGAGTGTGAGCTAATAGAAGGAATTGAATAAATCAAAATAGAACTATTTCAGCTATTATTTAATTTATCAACATATTATTAATCTGAGGAGGTTAAAAAGATGTCGCTAATAATTTAGCTATTAAATGCGACTATTATTAAAAAAAAATTAACTTAGATTTCTACAATGACAAATTAAAAAAATTAAGTTAATACATTTTAGAGGATTATATGCACCTTTAAATGGATATTTTAATACGAAAATTTTTTTTGATGAATATAATTAAAAATTCAAAATATTTTATTGCAGATATTTTCTGTTATTTAAATACCTGAAATTTTAATGTATGTATGAATGAATGTTTTTTATGAAATCTTTATGAATCATGCATATACGCATATGTATAAGTCATTTAAATTAATTCGAATAATTTATATAAATTTTTTTTTTTTTTTATTTAGTTAAATTTTTAGGGCTTTTAATCTTTTATTTATAACTTTATTTAATATACAGTATTAGTTTATTTATAATGCTTATTATTTTGGTAGAATTAATAATATTAATATGTCTCACAATTTGCTATTTTAAAAATATTTATACTTTTGTAAAAGGAAATTAGATATCTTACATTGTCTTTATTTTTATAAGTAACAATTAAAATTTAATTCTAGGTGGTTATTCAAGTATAGAGATGTTATGTATCTCCAATAGATGGCAGCACTACGTATGATTTCTATTTATTGGAATAAGTAACTAAAAATTCAAATGAACAATGGTCCAGAGGAAAACGTACATCGGATCAGTTTTATTTAAATGGTATTATACTAATTCATCATCCTTTCCTTATCAATAGAAAAGAAGAAGTGTTAATTTCACAATTTCGCACCAAGATTCAATAGATTGGATTAACATCTTCTCTAATACGTGTAATAATATGTTGCAATCAACCAGAAACCGACGAAAATATTTTATTTCACTGCATTAAATATGACATACAAAATAAATAAATAAATAGTTTACAAAAACTAAAAAACAAGCTTTTAGAGTAAATCAAACTAAAAAGTAAAAAATAAATAAATAGTTTACAAAAACTAAAAAAACATGCTTTTAGAGTTAATCAAACTAAAAATAATTTAACATAAGAATAAAATGACTGACGAGAAAATGAATGTCACTGTTGTAAAATGGGGTGCTCGATATCAATCGTTCTAATTTTTCATAGTTTCATTCCAAAATGCAGTTAGTTTAAAAATGTCAACAAAGCATTCCACGCTTTTAGAACAAAGCGACATTCATTTTCTAAAAATTATTTTTTACTTTAAAAATTAACTGTTTTTTAGTTTTTTGTAGTTTAAAAACATGCTTTTAGAGTTAATCAAACTAAAAGTAAAAAATAAATAAATAGTTTATAAAAACTAAAAATATGCTTTTAGAGTTAATCAGTGTTTTTAAACTATAATATTTAAATGAGGTCCCGGTACGGAGGAGTGGAACTATAGTACTTACAATAATGTAATTGTGAGTAAAACAAAGGCTAAATGCGAATAGTCCGTTGTGTCACTGTCCCACGTAGGTTTGAATGTCTTTACTGAATACTTTCATTCTACATGGGTTAAATTGATCTTCATAAGTTAAAATTGAATCTCTAATCCTGATCCTAATCATGATGAGATAATAAACTTATTAAAATATTTTAGTGTCGTCGGTCCTTGATAAGTCTACAACGTTTAAATTAAATCTGATCGCTTAAAGTAGGGCAAAATCGAGCCCAAAGAGTCAGTTACAAACAAACAAACAAACAACATACAGGTGAAACTAATATAAAAGCGTATTAAAGAGAATCAACTGTTTTCTTTTCTGAAAGATGCCTGTAAATGTTTCTTTTGCAGCTTAAATAGTGTATTTAAGGAGAAACAGATCTCCAGGGGAAAAAGTCAGTTACATACATACAAACATACAGGTGAAGCTAATAAAAGCGTATTAAAAACAGGAACAATCTTTTAGAGACAAAGTCCTATCTTATTCTTGGTTATTTGATATCAGCGACGAACCTTATTATAAAACTATATCAATAATTAATTTCCTACAAAAAATTATTACGTAGTAATTTTGTATTAACTTTTAAAATTATTTAGTAACAGAAATTCTGCACAACATCATATTTCGATGTATCTAATCAATCGAGCTTTACTGATTATTTAAAGATCGTTTTTATTCGTATTTCCCCCTTCTGATTTCTTCGTAAGATAAATCGAATAAATTGAGATAAAGCAGCTAACACGAGAATAAATCTCAAAGTCAAGTCAAGTCGAGTTCTGCCCTTATAGCAATGAAAAATAAGCTAATTAAAATATTCAAATAAATACGAAGATACATTTCGCTTAATTAATTATCTCTAATGAAAATTCTTTATAGGTAAATTTTTAGGGAATTGAATATATAATTGGTTTGCAATCGAACTATCATCAACAACTATTAATGCTTACAAGTATCTTTTTCAATTCTGCATCATTGAGTTTCAGGTTACCCTTAAGTACACTCATGTCCATAAATTAAGGATAATTCAGAATCACACAGAAATTGAACTCTAAAATAAAAATGTCATCTGTAGAATTATCACACACATCTTGAAGAAGAATATGCAAATTACAGGAAACCACCAGATGGCGCGGATAGTACGTCACAATGACGAGAGTGTAAGAGAGGGGTATATAAGGAATGGTGGCAAAGAAGTAAAATTGTTCACAAGCGCTTTAAAAAAGCCTTTCAGTGCAATAACCGCATAGTTATGGCACAAAGGAAGCATTTGGATGATTTTTTACGTGGTAGAATTATCGGACGACTGGAATGTGGACGTACCCAGCTGGAAGTATCCGAGGAACTTGGAATCGCCAGAGTGTCATCTCCAGGCTTTGGCAACGATTCCAAGACGATGGTAATGTGAGTAGATGTTACAGCACAGGTCGCCCCCGAGTTACAACGCCGAATGAGGACCGGTATTTAGCAGTTACTGCCAAAAGAAACAGACGGAGCACAGCATTAGACCTGTCTCGTCAGCCCTCTTCAGCTACCGGTACGACAGTTTCAAGGCAGACCATGTACAGACGCTTAGGGCACATTGGTCGTAGGCCTGCTCGTAGCTCGTATGCTCGTAGACCTGCCAGATGTATTCCACTTACCGCAACTCACTGTCGCCTGCGATTAACCTGGAGTAGAGAGCATGCATTGTGGACACCGCAACAGTGGTATGGTGTGATGCTTTCCTACGAGTCCAGGTTTCGTTTGAAGTCTGATTCTCGCCGGACTTTCATATGGTGAGCGCCAGGTACCCGTTACCACCAAGAGAACACCATTGAACGACACCGTTACGGTGGTGCAGGATGGCTCGTTTGGGGAGGAATTATTCTTGGTTCCAGAACTGACCTGCATGTTCACAGTGTAACGATGACAGGCCACATCTATCGGGATGTCATTCTGGAACAACATGGACGTTTGTTTCGGGGCGCCATAGGTGCTGAATTTCTGTTTATGGATGACAACGTCCGTCCTCACCGTGCAAACATTGTAGACGAATGCCTTCAATTGGAGGATATCACCCGTATGGATTGGCCAGCATACTCACCGGACTTGAATCCAATAGAGCATGCGTGGGATATACTTGGCCGACGTATTGTAGCCCGTCAACCCCCTCCCACCTGTCAACCGGAACTGGAGGGGGCATTGATTGATGAGTGGTGTAATATTCCCTAAGATCAGATTGATAATTTGATACTCAGCATGCCTAGGCGTTGTAAGGCCTGTATTGCATCGTCCGGGAGACATACTCCATATTAACCATCATACTAACCATGTTATACTGTTTTTTGTAAATAGGTTCTTTTTTGAAATTTGCTCCAGGGAGTAAAAATCGCAATTTTTATTAATTATGTCAAACATATAGCATCTTTTTTACTCTTTACCTTTTGTTTAATAAATAGATTTTACAAATAAGTCAAATTTGTTTGTTTTGCTTTTATCCTTAATTTATGGACATGAGTGTATATAACGAGCATCTCGGCAATAAGGGATGACATACTCTTAGGGGTGAACAAAATTATCATTCTTTACTTTTAGGGGTAAAGAAAGGCCTTAAAGGGTTTTTTACGGAAAGACTTTGCAACTCCTAAGCCTCTTGATAAGTAAAACTCCTTCTAAGCATCTTTATTGCTTGTGCGAGACATATAAAAGTTTGCAAAATTAATCACTATTGCCATCGAATCTTTTCGTTTCTGAAAGCAATGACTACAACGACGTCAGTGGGCAACGAGTTGGAAGCAGAAACATATTGTTTAACTTCTTTTAATCCAAAAATACGATTAAATGATTTCAAAAATATTTATTCAGTGTTTCTTCACCTAATATACTTAATGATCTTTTTATACTCGTGAAAAAGTATTTTTGAAGCTTTATATTAATGGTTCACATGGACGTCAGACGGCCACCCAAGTTTTGAAACTTCAATCCAGGCGCTATCTATCAAGGCCCTCTGACCTACCATTTTAATAGTACAATATTTACGAATCGGCTAAAAATAGATAAATAAAAATATACCCTAAAACCAATTCAGGCATTGTTATATGATTAAGAATACATAGCATAATCGCAATCTATTCGATTGCAGATATTCTGTATTCAAGAAAGCTATCCATAGGATTGTCAAATACATCACTTCTGATATAAACCCTTGTTTTTTGTAGATAAACCTACTCGCTTTCCGTAACGACCTTTATCAGACGCAAATATGGCGGAAACATAACGGAACGAAAGGGAAAAAAGAAGCAGATGAATCGAAATGGCACTTATTTTCACCGGTTTGGTTGTCATCGGTTCTGGTTCAGTGAAAACGAAACCATCTTGCGGTGAAAACGTTTCCAACTTTTATTTTGGCATTCAAGCTTTTGATAGAACTAAATTGCAGGGTAAGATAACAGCCACTTTTACTATGTCGCACTTTCCATTCACGACACAAGGAAATGCTTTAAAAAAGTTGCATTCGCTTTTTAGAACTTGACTTCGTGGTTCGAAGAAAAATATTCATACTCTTTGTGACATGCGGAAGATATTTTCATCTGATAATCATAAAAATCACAGCTAATTTTATTTATGAAACAGGATGGTAATGTCTAAAAAGGTGAGATGTGCCAATTTAAAACTGTATAATAGGTTGTAAAAGTTCACTCTTCAGAAATTCGAAATGTTTATAGTCCGATTAACCTATAGTGTGGTTGTAAAATTGGTAAGCCACCAAGTTAAATGGATTCAAACATAATGTGCGGCCTGATGGCCAATTGGCTAGCGCTCTGGCCGTTGGTATCACAGGCTTCGGATTCGAATACTGGCGGTGACATGGATGTTTGTGAGTGGTTCGGAATCCACGTTGAACTGTAGGTCCTAGTCTAATTAACATAAAGTGTGCAAATAAATGACAGTAGAGCTACAAACCAAACCTCCTTCGAAAGAGGAATCGGTTTGCGTAAGAATCGAGGAAATAAGATGATCGGGGATGCGTACCAGTATACTGAGTACTGTCCAATCAGCTACTTATGGCGTTCTGGCCTATGGTACAACAGGCTTCAGATTCGAATCCTGGCTGTGGCATGGATGCTTTTTGAGTGATTCGGAATCCACGTTACACTGTAGGTCTCGTCTAATTTTTCCAAAATGTTCACGAAATGACCGTAGAGCGACAAAACCAAAACTATAACCTTGTTTTTTGAAAGTGGATTGAACCTCAGCCCTCATGCTCACCAGCGGCACGCGTTTCCACTGAGCCACGAGTCAGGCGTAAAAGTGTATTGAGCGTTATGTAAAGAGCAGATATTGAGTAACGTAGTGGCAAATATAAGAAATAATGGAGAGTTTTTGCATACCGTATTTTTATAATATGGTTTTTTTTCCCCTAGCGCGCATGGTCATAGGAAATTTCGCATGCGTGTGTGTAATAATGTTTCCTATGAGCAAGCGCGCTAGGGAGAAAGAAATACCGTATTATAAAAATACGGTATGCAAAAACTCTCTATTAACAAGATACAGTAAATGTTATATATATCAATATGATATATATATCAATAGATATAACTTAAAATAGTTTAGTGACAATCGTCGTCTTCAGACGGAAATATATATAACGGGATGATGGAAGGGAAACAAAAACAGACAGATCAAAATGCCATCATTATTCAACCGATTTGGCTGTCATCTGTTATGGTTCAGCAAAACGGCTGTCTTGCGGTGAAAGAGATTGGATCTCTTTTATTTTTGTGTTTGATGTATTGAATTGCAACGGAGGATAAAGAGACGCTTAATGTGTCGCACTCCATTCACAAAACAAGGAAATGCCGCAAAGGAAGTTTTATTGCTTTTTAAGCTTTTTGCCTTCACAGTTCGAAGAAGAAATCCTCGATTCCTCTCTTCCAGAACAGGAGTTAATCATGAATAAACAGCAAGGCTGTGCTGAGAATTTTGCGTACAGTTACAGGTTAAATTTTTAATAGTATGCATTTTTTTTCTTTCTTTACTTAGTTGGCCCAGAAGCATGATAACTTTCTCATTGACTTTTTCATGGTTAAAATTAATCATGAATACAGAATATATGCGTAGAGAATTTGAGCACTATTATAGTGACATCAATTTTACATTTTGGATCTTTAATTCGTTTTTTATAGTTCTGTTTATGAATAGATCTAAAAATCAGCCAATTGTGTGTGGCAACAATTGACCAATATAGATGCTTGAGAGACATTGCCTTTATGAAGCATTTTCAACAATGCTGCTTTTATTTGAATATTGCTTAAAGTTATTACTACAACTTTCGGGTCTGAATGTCCGAGTGACTAGCGTTCTGGTGTTAGGTGCCACATATTTCGGATTCGAGTCCCGGAGTGTCATGGATGTTTGTAGTGGCTCAGAATCCACTTTAAACCGTAGGTCCCTATCTAATATGACTATAGGACTGACAATCATACTCCATAATAGGTCAGCGGCACGGAGCCAAGTCAGACTTCTACCTACGGGTGTTCTATCCCATTAGAAGCTGCTTTCCCTTTTACATCTTTCCATGAGACCATACGGGTTCGTGTGCTTGGTCTAGATGCCTACCAAGTGGGGGTAAGAAACCACAACTTCCTCAATTCCATAAAAGTATTTATGAGAATGTTAATGGAAAATTTTGAGTTACATAAATAAATTTATCTTAAAGACGATTCCAAATTGTTTAGTTATGTGTTTTATAGTCCATTCATTCTGGTCACAGTTGTTATATACATTTTGGATAAAAATATGAGATATTCATGCAAATCTGATACAAAGAATTCAATAATTAATTCTGATTCAATCATAATCAACAAAATTTAATTATAATTATACTCCCCCCACACACTCCACACCTATATATATATATATATAAGTATATAACCTTTAATATATGTGTGTGCAACTAATAACTGTTTGTTCGCCTATACAGAGTGATTTATAAATCAAGCAAAATTTAAAAAAATTAATGATTCGAAAACTAATAAAAATAAAAGATTTTTTTTATAGAAAGGAAGGGATTGAAGAATTTTTTTCCCCTTTAAATAATAATTTAAAAAACTAATGCAACAACAGCTCATTTCTTGACCACCAGTTAGTGATATTTAAACAAATATGTATTGCTTAAGATAATGTCAGGTAGAGTTGTGGATAATAAATGATCCTCCTTGTGGATAATAAAAGATAATAAAAAATCCATTACTAGTGGTACTACATGCGTATGTTTCTGGAATGCATCTTTCAATGCTGGCAACGAAGTCAGTATAAAATTTTTTTTTTTTTTTAATTCAAGTATATCTAAAATCAAAAGTCACAAAGTGTGAGTTCGGGTGATCTGGATGGCCATATATGAGCAAAGGATCAACTATGAACAGAGTTCTCCTTGAAGATTCAGCACTACAATCGTTCACAGGCGCTTTAATATGTGCATTCGTATGGAGAAACCGCCTATAGGAGTTGAAAGAATAACTGTCTCAGGAATGTCGTTGTCTACTAAAATTGTTCTTTAAACACATGTGAACAACTAGTCTATATCTTGACAGAGCCATCTGGTGGTAAAAAATGAACTATTCCAGCGTTATCCTTTTCTGTGCAAAAGGACATCATTTTATCTTTATTAGTTTTCGAATCAGTATTTTTTAAAGTTTGTCCTAACTTTTGGATCAATTTATATAATTTAAATTATTTATGAAAATAAGTAAAATATTAAATGCATTACTCAATAAAACACATATTTAAAAATATATTTTTATTAATAATAAAAATGCTCATTTAACATTTCACCATTTCTAATAACTAAATATAATTAAAGTCAAGAATAAAATTAATAAATCTTAATACCATAAGTTTTTTATTGATAATTAAAGAACTATATCAGATACAGTAAGAATGTGCAGAAATTGCAGCTTTTAAATAAAAAAAATCACTTTTTGATTTTTTCAAGTCAGGAACAAAAACAAAAATTCATTACAAAATAATGATTTTTTAAAATTAATTTAATGATTTTTATTGGAGTAATAAAAATACTTCAATCAATAATTAGTTGTAAAATAAATGTCATTTTTTATTTGAAAACTCTTTTAACTGAAATAATTCTAAAAATTAACCAAAGAACAAATTATCCCTTGAAGTAAACGTTATAAAAGACCTTACTATCATAAATCATAGTTGACAGATTTATAACAAAAATGTTGTTGGTTGTAAAAGAATGTCTGGAATGCAATGGAATGTTTGGAAACGAATGTTTGAATCAAAGGAAATAATTCGAATTTTAAATATTAAAAAGAATAAATAAAAAAAAAACATCAAATATATACAAGCAATTTGTAATTCCTCTTTTCTTTTTTAATTTTTAAACTTATTTATCTAATGTCCTTCAATAGTTAAGTTGATCTGCAATTCGTATAATAACTAATAATAATATTTTATTCTTATTTGTAAGACAAGACACTGGTATGTAATAATTATTTTTGGTATTTATTTCATAGAAGATATCACTGTTAAATTAAAAAGAGCTTATTTTCTTTTTTGTGCTACCTTAAATTATTAGTCATTTTTATTAATTACGAATATTTAGGAAAAAAAAATTAATTAATAGCCCCATTAACATAATGATTGATTTCCGTTTTAAATTTTTTAAATCTATAGATACTTAACATTAATTAGTTTTTCATTAGAAGAAAAATATGCATTATTGCTTCTAAAAATTTTAATTAGACTGATTGGCAATTTTATTTTGGTAGTTGAAAATTTAAGATTACCGTAAAAATCCATATTTTTATTTAGAATAAAACCATGCATTATTTTTTTTCAAAATTAAACGAAATTACAAAAAAATAAAGTATTTCTAACACACACATAAAATAATTAATTAACATAATTAAATTTTAAAAAATATTACGTCGACTTTGGAATTTTGACTAAATAAATAAGTAAATTATCTATTTTTTTCCTTACCACATGGCTGTGTTATCCGGCAGATTGAACTATTCTTCAAATTGTTTCTGGAATTATTCCATATTATTCTTGCAAGATTTTCTTTAATTTTTGGACGATAATTTTCCTTCATTTTATGATATGTTTCTTTATAGAACTACTGGATCTTAATTTGCAGCTTATTCTTAAATTTCCTAAATTAACTATTTTGGCAATTTTTTATACCATAAATTCTTCTAATCGAAAATTAATTACTAATTTATGAATTTTGAGCGAAGTACACTTGCTTGATATAGTCATCGTGATATAATTATATAAATAAAAAACAAGAGAATATTTTAAGCAGACGATTTTCTTTAACATAAAGCAGACGATTTAAATTTTCGATGAAATGTATTTCTTAATTATTATTGAAATTTAATAATAAACAAGTAATATAAAAAAAAAAAATGTAAAGTCATTTCCTACTGTTTTTTCACTCTATTACAGAAAGTTCCTTTATAAATATTTTTCATTCAATTTTTTAAGGCGCCATCTATTGGTAGATATATGCAACTTAAATCTAAAAAAACTAAAATGAATGAATTAAATTTAATTATTGAATTAATATTTGAAAAACTGTATTTACTGCCATCACTACAACAAAAAAAAATATTTTTTAACTTGAGTGGATGAATAAAAGGTATTTTATTAACGTTTGAAAATTTGAACAAGATATATAGGGAGAGTGTGAGCTAATAGAAGGAATTGAATGAATAATTTTTAACTATGTCTAAATCGTATGCGAATTTATTCAGGCTTAAAAATATTCTTTTTTTTAATCTTTTAGATTTAATACAACATTCTGCCTTATTTGGAATATGTTGTTTTTTAATGTTACAATCATTTTGAATTTTTAACTTATTCTATTACTTTTTGGAATTATAACGAAAATCACATGCATATGAAAACTTTTGACATTTTTATGAGACATTGTAAATATATTCAGAAAAATTAAACACCACTTCTATGATTGTCATCGTATTTTTTTAGCTATGATTGTCAGCGTACGCTAAAAGAATAAAAATGGAAAAAGAATTTAACAATTCTTTGAAAAACTCTTTGCAAGAGAATAAATAAAACCAAAAGAATATTTTAAGCAGACGATTTTCTTTAGTATAAAAGCAATTAATAAATAAATTAGTAAATTTAATTAATTATTTTAATTATTAAATTTTTGATGAAAAATATTTCTTTATTTTCTTGAAAATTTGTAAGATTGTATTGAAAAATTTGTAAGATTTATTTAGGCTTAAAAATATTCGAACAAAATTCGTCGTAATTCGTTACAAGAGTTTTTCGTAATAAAATAAATGAACAAAATTTTGCTTAAATTTGGAATTTTTTAAATCGCTTATAATATTAGCCTAAAAATTATCATAAGTTAAATCATTTATATTTCAAAAATTAATTTGTATTAAATAAAAAACTTTTATAAAAACATTATGGCAATGAAAATGTCCAAATATAAAAATAGAATTTTTCGTTCATACAGCAGTAATAATTTAAATGTTTTTCTTGTTCTATTCAGCTTTTAAGATGATTATTAAAATTATTATTTACTCCATCCATTTTCCCACTAACGAAATCGTTTTGCGTTATAATTTCTTCATCTTTATTACGTCACGCATTCGCACAGAGCGCCCTCTGTTCACTGTAGCGCGAACTGTTGGATTAGCTGAAGATGGATCTATTATTCGAAAGCGAAAGTCTTCATCTCAAACGAAAAAAAAAGAAACGAAAATGAAGAAAGGATTCCAATGAGACCGTGAAAGCTCAGTTATGGTTAAGAGTGGAAATGGATTTGGGCCGGCCGGTATAATTCGAATTAGAAAGGAATAATAAAAGAATAAAAAAGGGCCGGCCGAACCTTGTTGTTGTGAAAGGACAGCGATGTGGAATGTTGTGTGCCACAAACCCCGATTTCGACGTCCGGTTCTAAACAACGCGATCGCCTCGCTTTTGGCTGCCCTTTTTTCTATCTACCCACCTCAGAATACACACCATACTACCTTCCGTATGAAATCGACGTGATCCATCCACGCATTCCGTGAATACTGCAAATCTCTAATTTGCGAAGAGATCGTATACAATATTGATGGTTAAAGTATAATTTCAAGGTCATTCTTTTGGTTTGTAGCCAAGTTAGCTGTAAATATCTGCCCACTAGTCTTCATAAATAGACATTATTCACATATTTTCAATTTACAATTACATAATCACTTTATTATTATGTTAAGCAAATGAAATTTTTTTTTATTTGTAAAAGTTGCAATTAACAAATAAGAATGGTTTCCTGGATGGAATTTCGATGGCTTTTATATAATAGGATTGTGTACTTCCTCCATGTTACATAAAAGCGTTAAATTGCACTAAATTCTTTGCTAATTATCAAATAGCTGTATATCCAAAGTATATTTTTGTGTCTTATATTAAATAGCTATACATCCAATATCTATCTTTATATGTTATTTATATTTTATAATTAAATAGCTATATATCCAATGTATATTGTTATATATTATTTATATTTTATTATTAAATAGCTACACTTAGTCACAAAAGTAAGTATGCAGAGTGTATGGGATGATGTCCTATGAAAAAGAATAGACCTACAATATTAGAGTTTTCAAATTAACGATTTATTTCGATTACAGCAAAATCGAGCTTAATAAATTAAAAAAACAAAAACATTAATATTGCAAATTTTACAATTTTTCAAAAAAATTAGTAATTTGTTGGATAGCCTTTGGCCTTTATAACAGCTTTCAATCTAGATAGCACTGATTTTACTAAATTTTGAGTGACAGAAGATGGTATTTTCTGCCACTCCTCCAAAAGGGCCTTTTTTTTAGATCATTCTTAGTTTTGATCTCTTGCTTTCTAATTTGGCGATCGAGATAATCCCACAAGTGTTCAATGGGACTAAGTTCAGGTGACTGCGGTGGGCTTTTTAGCTGTTTTCGCACATGATATAGCAGCCATTCCCGAACAACACGAGCAGTTTGTTTGGGATCATTATCTTGTTGGAAAGTGAAGGATCCATCGAGTCTCAATTTAGAAGCACTTTGGCTTAGATTATTCTTTAAAATATTCAAATAGCTATATTGATTCATTATTCCGTCGATTATAACTAAATTTCCTACTCCAGTTGCTGCCATGCAACCCCAAACCATAATCGAACCACCACCGTGTTTTATAGTTCCTCTCATGTTCTTTGGTTCTAGAGCTGCATTTGCTTTCCTCCAAACTTTTTGGTGTCCATCTGACCCGTGGATGTTGAATTTACTTTCATCCGAAAAATCACGGAATTCCAAAATTTGTGTCCTGCTTTACATTTTCTTTTGCAAAATCTATTCTCTTTTTTGCGATTCACTTTTGCTAACAAATGGTTTTCTTCGCATATTTCAACCATGGTATCCTGTCTTCCGTAACACAATGCGAATTGTTTCAGGATTGCATGACTTCCAAAACTGTTTTTCACGTCAGTCGTCAATTTTGGTGCGCTAATCGTCGGATTTTTTTTTTTCACATTTCCAACAATAATTCGCCTTTCTCGATCCGTCAAAATGGGCGGTCGTCCTGTTCTTGGCTTGTTTAGAGTATTTCCCTCAGCCTGGAACTTTTCCTATGATTTTTGCACTGTTGCAGGATTTTTGCCTATGATTTTAGCGATTTGTCTTTGGGACTTGCTTTCCTTATAAAGCTTTATTATTGCACCCTTTAGATCTTTTGATAATTCTTTTCCACGTGGAGCTATTGGTGAATTGTTGATGTACTTAAAGCTCAAACTTTACAAGCTTTGTAGCAGAACTTCTAAACTTATCACTGAAATACGAAAAATCACTCGAGAAGTTTCATTCAGCCTATTTAAAAGTCAAAAATTCAGAGTGCATATATACTTTTGTGATTTAAATTTCGACTGGTAATTAACAAAAAATTACTCTTAAAGTTTTTTAAAATATAATGATTTGGTTTATTTTTCATTACTTTATGACTTGAATCAGAAGCTATAAAAAACACTCTCCAAAATAATATTTTTCTTATATTTATTTGAGAACTAGAGCTTTTTTCACTTAAGCTATGAGTTGCATACTTACTTTTGTGACTAAGTGTATATATCAAAGTTATTTTATATTTCTGTATCAGGTAATTTTTTTTTTCCCCCAATGGATAATGCAATATGTATTTATACTCTGGTTTTATTATAGTATCTGGCTTTTGTGGTGGGCACCATTGAATACAGAGTTAGATTTAGATAAATCAATTATATTTCAGTATAAAAAAAATAGATTAAAATGATATTTTAATAATCATTTTTTTATATTATATTTAAATCAAAAGAAGCACTTAAAGTTGTAATTATCTATCTCATTTTCAATTATCTATTGAGAACTTATTGAAAATGAGGCAATAGAAATTATAATTTTTAAAAACATTTTTTATCAAATCTTTTTAATTAATTTGTTTTTTTGTTTTTCTGAAAGATTTAGTTTTTTTAAATTTTTGTTTAATTAATTTGATTTTAATTTCTTATTTAATCATTAATAATTTTCATAGTTTTGTATCGAATGAAGATAGAATTGAGAAAAAAAAAAATTTTTTTTTTTGTTGTACATCGTCAGGGGCTCGTGCTACATTTATGATTACTACAACCAAACCATTGCCATCAGGGTGGACTTTTTGTGGTAATTTCTTAGCATTTACGTGTCGTAATATAGAAAACCCAGAAAACTTCCACCAGATACCCTGATTGTCGATACGAGATGCTTAAACACGTTGTCACAATCGCTATTGCTTTTTCCTCGTTTTTGAAAGTAGAGATTGCAACGGTCGCCGCAAAAGGATTCAATATCTCTAATCGCTTCTGATCTTCCATGTAACTGCGTCACAAGCAGGATAAAATTCATTATTAAAATATCAATAAGTCATCTAAAACATGTTATGCTAATTGCTTAAAAATACTTTTTATATTACCGTACTGAAATATTTAGTATATATCTTTCATCTAACGGTTTTTAAAATTTCGCTAATTTGATATACTTCAAGTTTGGTTGGTTTGTCGCTCTACGGTCATTTTATTGCACACTTTAGGATAATTAGACCCAGGCCTACAGTGTGTGAATTGCGGTGAACCAGTGAGTGAATTTCGAATCACTCATAAACATCCATTTCCATCGCCAGGATTCGATTGTGGCGCCAATGGCCAGATCGTTAACCAATTAGACCGGGACCTACAGTTTAACGTGGATTCGAACCACTGACAAACATCCATGCCACACCACCAGCATTCGAACCTGAAGCCTTTGGTACCAATGGCCAGAGCGCTATTAAATTGGCCATTAGGTCACTTGATATATTGAAATTTGGTTGATTTGCAGCTCTACAGTCAGTTTTTGGCACGCTTTAGACTAATTAGACCAGGACCTACAGTTCAACGGGGATTCCGAACCACTTACAAGCATCCATACCATCGCCAGGATTCAAGTCATCATTTGAAAAATCACATTTCATTTGAAGCCTGTGGTACCGCACCAGGCCGCATACTTCACGTAAATTTATATCTGACAAAATAGCTTTTTAGGAAATTTTTCTTTTTTCTAAGATTTTTAATTTTTTTTTTTTATAATCCTATTGAAATGCGTTGAATACTTTAAACGTTTATTGTACTTTTAAAAATTTTAGTAAATAAAAATAAAAAAACCTGAAAGGAAATAAAAATATTAAAAAATTAGAGCAAAATTCGTTTACTTAAAACATTGAATAAAGGGAACTAAAAATTCATTTTTAAAAGTATGGAAAGAAGTTTAGAATACATCATCTGTAACGTTTCCTTTTGTGGCCTTTGTGAAATAGCTAAGATTTAACTTTTAGTTTTGTTGAAATCATTTAAAAGGTCAGTTATTCACTTCTGCAACTTAATGAAATAGTTTTCTTTTTATGTATTTCAATAAATTTAATGCTTCGTAGAATATTTAGCAATCGCAACTCATGGTGGAAAGATCACTATCTATAGGCGAAAAGAAAGCTTTGTATTTTAAAATACTAAAAAAGAAATGAAAAAATTTGGCATTTGAAATTTTCTGTGAAACTATTTTCATTGTATCATTCCAGAAAATTGTTGGTTCTATTCCAAAATTTTTATATAAACTGAATTTTTGTTTTACAGAAACTAGAGTCGTATGAAAACACTTTTTTAATTCTGTCAATAGTTAAAAATTTTTTCAAGCAATCTGCACATTATTGCTTGCTATTATCAACATTAGAATAGACGTATAAAATAAAAAAATGACTAATGTTCGTATAAAATAAAATGTATCTAATAAAAACCTTAACTAATGTTCGTATAAAATAAACGTCATAATACGCATAAAATGAAAAAAATGACTAATAATCGTATAAGATAAACGTCATAAGACGCATAAAATAAAAAAAAAAAATTGACTTTTCGTATAAAATAAATGTCATAAGACGTATAAAATAAAAAAAATTTACTAATTTTCATATAAAATTAACGTTATAATACCCATAAAATAAAAAGTTTGACTAATGTATAAAATAAATGTCATAAATTAACGTCATAAAACGTATGAAATAAAAAAAAATTGACTAATGTTCGTATAAAATAAACGTCATAAGAAGTATAAAAAAAAAAAAAATTGACTATTGTTTATATAAAATAAACGTCATGAAATGTAAAAAAGAAAAAAAAAAAGTTTGACTAATGTTCGTATAAGATAAACGTCATAAATATAAAAAAAAAAAAATTGACTATTGTTTATATAAAATAAACGTCATGAAATGTAAAAAAAAAAAAAAAAAGTTTGATAATGTTCGTAAAAATAAATATAAAAAGTATTATTGTTTATATAAAATAAACGTCATAAAATGTATAAAATAAAAAACAATTTTTGACTAATGTTCGTATAAAATAAACGTCATAAGATGTATAAAATAAAAAACAAAAATTTATTAATATTCGTATAAAATAAACATCATAAGACATATAAAATAAAAAACAAAAATTGATTAATATTCGTATAAAATAAACATCATAAGAAGTATAAAATAAAAAAAAAAAATTGACTAATATTCGTATAAAATAAACATCATAGGGCGTATAAAATAAAAAAATTTGACTAGCTTTTGTATAAAATAAACGTCATAATATGTATAAAATAAAAATTGGCTAATATTCGTATAAAATTAACGTCATAAGACACATAAAATAAAAAATTGACTAATGTTCGTATAAAATAAGTGTCATAAAACGTATGAAATAAAAAAAAATTGACTAATGTTCGTAGAAAATAAGTGTCATAAGACGTATAAAATAAACAAATTTGATTAATGTTCGTAGAAAATAAACGTCATAAGGCGTATTCAATAAAAAATGTTGCATAGAATGTTGCAGAAGGCATTCGGTGAGTATTCCTATATCGAAAAGAAATGTTTAGAAGTGGTATAAACAGTTCAAAAGAAGGCAGAGAACGCGTTGCAGATGAAGAGTCCTCTGGTCGACCATCCAGCTCAACCATCGAGGCTCACGTCCAAGAAATTAAAGATCTGGTGCTTGCAAACAGTCGATTTACAATTAGAGACCTTGCTGATGATGTTGGAATTTCAAAAGATCGGTCAATTCCATTTTGGGCCTCAAATGCGTCAAATCTGATTGTTAACGAAAACACTAAATGCACCAGCTCACACTGCATTGATTGTTCGTGACTTTTTCACCAAAAATGAAACCCATATCGTTCCACAACCACCGTAATCAAGCCGTGCGACTTCTGGCTATTCCCTAAACTCAAAAGACCACCCCGGGAGACCGTTTTGAGTCGATTGAAGAGTTCCAACTAACGCGCTTTGAAGGCCATCCCTGCCGATGACTTTTAGCATGCATTGAGGATTGGGAAAAAAAGTTGGCATAAGTGCATTATGTCCGAAGGGGATTACGTTGAAGGCGATGAAATAAATTTGGAAGAATAAATAAAGAGAATAAAAAAAAAAAAAAAATTGTCTTACTAATTGGGCACAGTAGTTTAACTATAATCTATATCTATAACTATAATTTATCTAACTATAATCTATCTACCAATCAATTATAACTATAATCTATCTAACTATATATTCTATATATATAATCCATAATCTATCTATCAATTAATTAGTTCTATAATCTATAACTATAATGTATCTAACTATAATCTATCGATCTGTCAATCTATAACAATAATCTATCTATCTATCAATCTATCTATAATATATAACTATAATCTATCTCTATCTATCAATCAATCTATATATTATCTATAATTTTCCATTCGTATCTGAAAGGAAAACTAAGATACTTTCGATATTAAACGTAAGTAATGAACATTTCTGATTTTTTAAAAAAAAATCCAAAATATTTATTGTATAAATCCATTTAAAATGAGGAAATAATTGGTTTTCGAGAGTTTTTTTTTTTTTTTTAAAAATTTAACGGTTTATTTTTAGATTTCATCTTGGTTTTCAATCGTAAACATTTACAGCACATTTACTCCGGAAAATTAATCAAGTTTTAAATGTCTTTTTAACTGGAAATAATGAGTTGTAAAATGAATGTTTCAGTACGAACAACTCTGGAAAATGTTTAATTTAATGAAGTTTTAAACTTCTTACAGCAGAAAATGTTTTAAAAAATGTCATTTTCTTAAAAAGTTTATTCCTACCTCAACGCTTTTCCTGCAGTAATTTGGATACATTTTCCCAATGCTGTTTAATGTGAAATGTCAAATCATTGCATTTTTCTCCAACAATTCGTTGATTGGTTTGGTTTGTCGCTTTACGGTCATCTTGTGCACAAGGCTAAACAGACCGGGACCTACAGTTTAGCATCAACAATTCTTTGGAGCATGTGAATACATTAGGTTTAAGGTTATTTATAGTCCGATGTTTAAATGATTCACTTTCAACAGATCTGTATTCGATTTGGTTGATGCACTATCGAATCCAAAACAACCTTTCGTGATTTCCGCCAGTGATCTGTGCAGCGAGAATTCCCCTTTTTTGTCTGTGTTCCACCGCCCATTTCCTGGAATGTTCTGGGTTGAAATGAAAAGATCACTGCAGCCAAATGAACCAAAAATGAATGCATTAAATGAAATCAGTAAACTGCATTTTTTTTATATTTTCGGATAATGCGATAACTCCTGGAATATCTTTTTTTTGATTAAATGGGTTTAGTATATGTCAGGGATGGGCAAACTTTTTTCGGTCGCGGACTAAAAATCGAAAAAAAAAAAAAAAAAAAAAAAAAAAAAAAAAATAGTTTGGCTGACCTAGATAAATTTTTCTAAAATTTTAAAAACAACATACAAGTATTACAATTTAAATATGTTAATGAGATGAATGAAATTGCATTTCATTTTTAAAAGTTCCTTATATTGAGGTACGAAATGAGATGTACTGATTCTAAGGAACGAGGCTAAATGCTCATCTGTCAGTCTACTTCTGAAATAATTCTTCTAAGGTTCGAAGTTGAAAACACTTGTTCACATATATAAGATGCAGCAAACATAGCACTGATTTTCCGGGCGTGAGATATTAGTTACGTTTTGTAAAATAAAAATAGAGAAAGTAAAAAAATCATCAGTCCTTTGAAAAAAAGAAAGAAAAAAATATATTTAATCAAAGTAGAAAAGGAGATGGATATATAATATATAAATATAAATTTCTTTTTAATTTTCCTCAGACAGGCAAATTAAAAATTCCCATCCGCGGGCCGAATAGAACCCGCCGGAGGGCCGGAGTTAGCCCGCGGGCTGGAGTTTGCCCATCCCTGGTATAGGTAATCTATATATCGGCCATGCCGACTATAACTTTTTCATGATTATTTTATGTTATTCTAGAGCATTTTCGTAGATACTGTTTCAAAAACGAGGAGACTCTATGGAGTTTGTGATGTTCAACATCTTGCCTCGTCAGTTAGACTACCCGGTGGGTGTTTTCCAGGTTTTCTCCCCATACGATACGCAAAAGGGGGTAGTCGCACCTAAAAGTCCTCTCGGAAAGTTATTGTCCTACTTCTTCAACATCTCGAAGCCAAGTCAGACTTGTACCTACGGAGTTCCATCCCAGCAGAAGCTGCCCCTTTCCCTCCGTCCATGAGTAGACTATTCATGGAGTGTCCGTCTCTCAATGCCGGATACTGAGTATTAGTATTATTTTAATAATTCTTTTAATATAGATGTTTCGTATTATTAATTCGTAATTTTATTTTCGTAATGAATATTATACTTTAAAAAATAAAAATACAAATTTTTTTTCCTCTCAAAATATTTAAATCAAAATAACAAAAATAGGACCTAATTGATTTTTTTGCCAGGTTGTTTACAGATACAACTATAAAGGATTTTAAGGTTTTTGTCCAATATACATCCGGTTTGATAGGAATAATATTCTTAAAAATAGGCGAATTTGCATGCTTAAAGGATATTAACAATAAATAGAATTGTAATAAAATGATGCCTATTATAAGTCCTCATTATCCAGACGTAAGGGACGAGGCACTCCATGAATAGTCTAATGAATAATCACAAGTTTTTGATGTCTTTTGACTGGAAATAATGTGTTGTGAAATGAATGTTTCGAGTTAGAACAACTCTGGAAATGTTTAATTTAATGAAGTTTTAAACATCTCACAGTAGAAAATGTTTTAAAAAAGTTTTCTTTAAGTTTATTCCTACCTCATGGATGGATGGAGGGATTCATGGATGGAGAGAAAGGAGCAGCTTCTGTTGGGATGGAACACTTAGGCAGTCTAACTGACGAGGCAAGATGATGAACATCACAAATGAGACTCCTCGTTTTTTGAAACAGTGTTTACGACAATGCTCTAGCGGATTGAACCTTTTACACTAATGCTCACCACCAGCGTGCGTTGTCACTTGCCCTGTTATCTTTTTGCGAGGTAGGGTTGTCATCCCTATGTCCAACGATCTATGATCATATTAGACCATGATCTACGGTTTAAAGTGGATTCGAACCACTGTAAACATCCATAGCACAGCTGGGACTCGAATCCGAAGCCTTTGGCATCGAGTACCAATCATTCGGCCATCGGGCTTGATGGCCGAGTGGTTAGCGCTCAGGCACTCGGTACCACAGGTATCGGGTACAAATTCCGGAGCCATGGGTGTTTGAAGTGGTTCGTAATTCACTTTTAAGCCGTATGTCCCAGTCTCCTATAACCGTAGAGTGTCACAGTGCCGAGTCAGACTTCTCACTCACATCATTCCCAAGCTGTGAAGGGGGCGACTCAGTTCTAGACATGTGTGGTGTGGTGTAGTAATAGTAGTAGTCATTCGGCCATCAGGCCCCTTGAAAAAAAACAGCTTTTAAAAAATAATTTAGATGTCCCTTCCGTAGCTTTTTCATAGTCTCACCTTTACAGTAAATGAATAAATGATATATATATATATAAAAAAAAATAATAAGTTAGGAAATAAAATGAAACCAAAATTTTAAAAATCTATTTTTTTTTTTCTATATTTGGATATTGAATCCCCTTGGTATTTCACCATGTTATGTATGCGAACAAAACTCCTAATATTATTTAGATTATGCGCATACATTTACAAAGATTCTTTGCCTCTATTCAACGGTCGCTGGGTCCTTAATTGTACAACGTTATCAAGGTTGTTTCAAAGATTTATTAAAAAGGGCATTTTCTTGTAATCTCATGGCCGGGTGCTCCAGGTGTTCTGTCCATTCTATCTCGTCCGAGGATCCGCACCAATGCCTCCAGACAATCGCACTTCGATGGACCAGACCGAAGGAGAGGGGGGAGGCTGCATTGTTTCGGATACCATCAGAAATGAGATCACTAGGGTTCTGTTGCGTTCAACGGAGCTTGGATCAAGGGCCACGGTAGGGTGGCGGGCAGAGGAATGGACCGTGACATTGCATTTACCCCCTACGTAGGGCGATTCTGTGATAAAATATCAGTCGTCGAGGGATGGTTTGTAATGACGGAATGATAATGGCATCCGCTTTGCTAAATACGATCCAGGTAAAAAATAGCCTTCTCATTATATAACGCTCGTTAAGGTGGATGATAAAAATTAGTAAGTCGTAGATACTGAAAAGAGGATCATTTACTACAAAGATAAATATAAATATTTTGACCGTGGAATTTAGAAGTTATTATAGCTTATTAGTTATTCGTTTTGTAAAAATGAAATTTTGTTTATTACAACAAAAGTATGTCTTTTCAAGTACTCACTGATCTCTATGACACGATCTTCAATGTTTATCATGAGAATTATCAATGATTCAATGGGTGGCAATGTGGTAAAAGACCAAATGAATTCGAAAGGAATCTAAAGATCATCAAAGGTCTGTTCGGCATAAATATGAAATTATCAATAATTCAATGAGTGGCAAGTTGGTAAAAAGGATCAGATAAATTCGAAAGGTACCTAAAGATCATCAAAGGTCTACTGTGCATCAATAACTCAATGAGCGGCAATTTGGTAAAAACACCAATGAGTGGCAATATGAAATTATCAATAATTCTATGAGCGCCAATATGAAATTTTCAATAATTGAATGAGTGGCAATATGAAATTACCAATAATTCTGTGACTGCCAATATGAAATTATCAATAATTCAATGAGGGGCAAGTTGGTAAAAAGGATCAGATAAATTCGAAAGGTACCTAAAGATCATCAAAGGTGTACTGTGCATCAATAACTCAATGAGCGGCAATTTGGTAAAAAACACCAATGAGTGGCAATATGAAATTATCAATAATTCTATGAGTGCCAATATGAAATTTTCAATAATTGAATGAGTGGCAATATGAAATTATCAATAATTCTGTGACTGCCAATATGAAATTATCAATAATTCAATGAGGGGCAAGTTGGTAAAAAAGGATCAGATAAATTGAAAGGTACCTAAAGATCATCAAAGGTGTACTGTGCATCAATAACTCAATGAGCGGCAATTTGGTAAAACACCAATGAGTGGCAATATGAAATTATCAATAATTCTATGAGTGCCAATATGAAATTTTCAATAAATTGAATGAGTGCCAATGTGAAATTATCAATAATTCATTGTCTGGCAATTTGGTAAAAGGATCCCTGAATTCTAAAGGTACCTAAATAACATCAAAGGTCTACTGTGCATAAATATGAAATTATCAATAATTGATGAGTGTTAATTTGGTAAAAGAACCAGATGAATTCGAAAGGTACCTACAGATCATCAAAGGTCTGGAAGCTGTGCATAAATATCAAATCAATAATTCAAGGAGTGGCAATTTGGTAAAAGGACCAGGATGAATTGATAAGTGCCTAAAATCATCAAACGTTCTATTGTACATAAACATGAAATTATCAAAAATTCAATGAGTGGCAATTTGGTAAAAGATTCAGATGAATTTAAGGATCATCAAAGGTTTGCTGTGCGAAAATATGAGATTATCAATAAGTGGCAAATTGATAAAAGTGTCAGAAGAATTCTAAAAGATCGTCAAATGTATCGTAAAATGTATTGAACGAAATAGATTCGCTAATTAATTAATGTATTCTTCATTCATTAATTACATTATCTTATAAAAATACATTTATAAATAATCAGAATACAAAAGCAATTCATGACAAAAAAAAATTATTATTTGCTTAAGTGGATTAATTATTTTTACGTTAGTGTATAGTGAACACTAGTTTCAGAAGACTTAGATTTATTAAATAATTTAATTGATTTATTCAATTAAGTATTAGATTTAATTGAGTAATTTAATGAGTATATGACATTTAATTTAAGGTAATTTAGGTGTGGCATCTCAGAAATTCTTATTATATGTGATTGTGTTCAAATATTTATGATTTTTTTAATGAGTATACAAAATTTTGAGTAATTTTAAAAGATTTCCTCCAAGTTAATTCATATTTACCTTCCTTCTGTTTTTAATTAATAAATAATAAGCTGATGAGTTATTTACACTCTTTTTAATAAATACTTTATTCATATTTATCACCATTTAACTTTTTGGAAATGATAAAATTGTAAAAAGTAAAATATTCCTTTAAGATCCACTATAAAATATTAGAAAATAGGATGATAATTGAGAATTTTGGTTAATTTTGATTCTCGCATTGTAATTTTTTTAGGGATTCGCCTCAAGGGAGACATGAATTTTTCTAAAATGTACTATAAAAAGCATGAACTGAAAGTGTTGCCACATTTAGAAATTCAGCACGTTTACGCTTATCGTCTGTTCGCTGTAATTCCTGAGGTTGATTGTTTTTTGTCCATATTATTGTGCAAAATAAAGCAACTTATCTCACGTCCTCGGGAAATTCTTTTGAACGTTGTTGTTGAACAACAACTTCCGTGATCGCCAGACCTTGAACTTCGGGAACTATGGTTGTTCCCACGTCTAAAAATACCAGCAAGAGATCAGAAACTCGTGTCCAGACAGAAGATTAAAATCAAGGTGATGAAGATATTAAAGGTAAAAGAAACAAAAGCAATAATTCTCTTAAATGAATGCTAAAATGAATGAATTTGAAATGAACTTCTTTGATAGATCTTGTTTTAATGGGCATTGCTACTACCATATTTCGATTAGCTATCACATCGAAAATAAGAAACGGCAAAATCAGGCGAATTTAGAGAGGTGTAGTAGGAGAGAAAAGTAATTTAGGAAGGGTTTGAGCAATTCTTATACATGTGATTGTGTTAAAATATTTTAAGCTTTGGTTAGTTTTTATGGTATTGTAGCATTTTTTTTCTCACGAGAAGAGTTTTGGCATTTCATTCCCAGGAGAGATTGGTTTGGTTTGTCACTCTACGATCTTCTTGTACACATGAAGGCTAACCAGACTTGGACCTACAGTTTAAAGTGGATTCCGAACCACTCACAAACATCTATGCCACAGTCAGGGATTCGAATCTGGAGCCTGTGGTACCAAAGGCCAGATTCCCAGGACAGAGGAATGCAAGTTATTTTAACAACATCACTCAAATTTGACAGCAGATAAGCAGTATTGCGGTAGTTATATTACATGCAATTAGATTTTTGCACTAATGTGAGAACAACCTTCCACCACATCTGACAGCAGATAAAAATCAGTGTCAGGGATAATGAGACTTCATGAAATTAGTAAATGTCTGTACGACATTCACAGGTCGAAAACAACTACAGATGGAATATAAATTATACCATGAGTTGTTCCACAGTAATGGGCGATAGACCACGAGCTGAAAAATGTCTACTCCAATGAGAAGTGAGGAAAGATGAGCCCCCTCTTAACGGATTGTCTTAAAAGGAGTTTTTTTTTTGTGAAGAAGGGAGAGAGTTTTGCGACGAATCGACCAGGAGTGTTTTGTTTTTTTTCCTTTTTTTTTTTTTTCTGAAGTGACTGAATAGGCCGGAGTTTCCGCCTGTTACTAAAGTGAACCCCTTGTGGTTTTATGTATCACGCCGTGTGAAAATTAAGATCTGCCGCAGACCAGGAAATTAGATTCGAGAACTCAGAAAATCTCCGATTTCGAAGGAAACCGCACTTGTGATAAAATTTATATTTTTAATTTTTGCTTTTCTTTGTATAATAATCCAGAGTTCATTATTTGTATATATATATATATATCTATATATATAGTGCTTGTAAATAAAAATTAAAGTGTACTATGAACTTGAAAGTGGTTCTCTTCTTGAAGTCGTTCTATGTCTAATATAGACCGAGACGTTACAGTATACTTTAAACTGGATGTTTACCTCTCTACAGGATAGCTGATAGAACTATTAATATACTACACGGCATCACTGTGCTTAGACCTAAATGGTCCTATTTATTTTTGAAAGTATGTGGGGAGGTTGTGTTTCTGCAATTTTGAATAAACTTCCTGTACAGACACAGGGGCCACTTGGGAGTTCGCACCTTTTTCCTCAAGCATTATAACGGCATGCAAAAACTATTTTGTCAAATATTAGAAAATTGTTATTGAAGTAAATTTTTTCGAACTATAGTAAAATGGGCCCATTTTAAATGGGTTTAAACATCAAATCTAGAGCAATTCTATTTTAAAATTAAAATATTTTCATCAATGAAAAATTCTGTCAATCATAAAATATTTTAATTTAATATAATAAAAGGTAAATATGACATGACTATTTCTAATTATAAAAGAAAACATATCAGAAAAACTACGAACATATTAATTCAATTCTATAATCTCATTTACAAAATCAATTTAGTAAAAAAGAGCTTCTTTAAAAAAAAAAAGTTTTAAATAGTTGATTGATCATTCTACAACACTCAATGAACTAGACAAATATTTTTTTTTAAAAGTAAAAAAATATAAACATGTCGTTTTGATCTTTAAATAAATAATGAATGCAAAAATTCATTCATTCAAAACATTCCAATATTTGAGCTTCGTTTTATTAGGGATAGTAATTTTATCAAGGTTAAATTTTTCACAAATTATGCAAGCGTGTAAAATAAAATATCAGAATGACACGAATAATTTTATTTGTGGAATGAATTTTAATTAAATTGGTCTCAAACAATTTGACTTTCGATTTGAAAAATTTCAGCTAAATTAGAACTGAACGTATTCATCTAGTTTCAACATCCTTGAAAGAATTTTTATAGAATAAAAACGAAATTAAAAAAAAAAAAAAACGAAATTTTTAAATGAATGATTTTTTTTTAAATAATGAAACGAAAAAAAGGAAATGAAGCGAAAATGAAATGAAATGTTAAAAATAGTAATAAATGTAATATTTGATAAAATAAATAAGAGAGCGAATAAAAATGAAATGAAAACAACGAAACACTAAAATTAAAAATAAAATTAATTAAAATAAATAATGAAACAGAAATAATGAAATTTAAAATTAAAATTAAAAAACTAAATTAAATAATAAAACGAATGAAATTTAAACAAAAATGAAGAAACGTAAAATAAAAAATAAAAAATAAATAATTAAACGAATAAAAATGAAACTAAAATAATGAAATGTAAAATTTAAAAAAATATTAATAAATAATGAAACGAATAAAAATGAAACTAAAATAATGAAATGTAAAAGTTAAAAAAATATTAATAAATAATGAAACGAATAAAAACTGAAATAAGAATAATGAAGCGCAAAATTAAAAATAAAAATAATTAAAATAAATAATAAAACGAAAATGATGAAATGTAAAATTTAAAAAAAAAAAAAAATTAAATTATGAAACAAATAAAAATGAAAGGAATAAAATTGAAACGAAAATAATGAAACGTAAAATTAAAAATAAAAGTTATTAAAATAAATAATGTAACGAAAATAATGAAATGTAAAATTAAAATAAAAAGTTAATTTAAATAATGAAACGAATGAATGATGAAACAAATGAATAATGAAGGGAATAAAAAATGAAACGTATAAAATTGGAACGAAAATAATGAAATGTAAAATTAAAAATAAAAATAAATTAAAATAAATAATTATACGAATAAAAAAAAAAAAATATAACGAATAAAATCGAAAAGAATAAGAAAGAAACGAAAATAATAAAGTAAAAATAATAAAGTAAAATTAAAATAACAATAATAGTAAATAATGAAATGAATGAAAAAAAAAGAAGTGAAAATGATAAAGTGTGATACACAAATTTAAAAATTTAAAAATTTAAAAATAAATAATGAAACCAATAAAAATCGAAATGAAAATAATGAAATGCAAAATTAAAAATTCAAATAATTCAAATAAATAATGAAAAACTATAAAATCTGAAATTAAATTAAATAAGGAAAATAAAATAATAAAATGTAAAATGAAAATGAAAAAATTAAATTAATAATGAAACGAATGAATAATGAAACAAATGATTAATGAAACGAAAATAATGAAAAAATTTAAATAAATAATCAAACGAATAAAAAAATGGAACGAATAAAAATGAAAGGGAAATAGTGAAGCGTTAACTAATAATAATAATAAAACGAATAAAAATGAAATGGAAATAATGAAACGTAAAATAGTAATAATAATAAAAAAATAATATGAATAATGAAACAAATAAAAATGAAACGGAAATAATGAAACGTAAAATAATAATAATAATAATGAAACGTAAAAATAATAATAGTAATAATGAAACGAATAAAAATGAAATGGAAATAATGAAACGTAAAATAATAATAATAATAATAATGAAATGAATAAAAATATAGGCGAATACAATAAAATATAAAAATACAAATTAAAAAATTAAAAAAATAAATAATGAAAGGAATAAAAACTGAAATGAAAAGAATGAATCGCTAAATGATTAAATCAAACGATTTTTTTGAAAAATTGAAACATTTGTAATATCGAATTGTTGCGTGCTCGGGTTGTGTAACAAAATCGACGGGCAGTTTTTTGTTCTTCATCCTGATTGAAGCAAAAAAGAACGCGAATGAGAAGAAGGAGTTCGTTGAACTGACCCCGAGGTATCTGGTGAGAAGGAAGGGAGAAGAGCAGTTTTCTTTTCCGCCGGCTATTAGAGTAGCTGCCGAATAGTATGACGAAAGCCTGTTTTGTTTCGCCAACCTGCGTCACGTCCCGTTTCTGGATTATGTGGGGACGAAGGCCACGGCCGTTTTTTTCGATTTTGAAATTGATATTTCAAAAAATGATATAAGAAATAATGAAAATAATGGAATACTCTGAATTATAATTTAAATTTCAAAATTCAGCAGTCATTATTGAGTATCATTTAAATTTATATTAAAAGAAGATTTAGTTCAAATATAAGTCGTGTAAATATTTAGTTCATAAATCAAATACGGTAAAAATTATTAGTTATTCAATTCATTCTATTAGTTCACACTCTCCCCTATATATATCTTGTTCAAATTTTCAATCTTCAATAAAAATTTTTAGTCATCCACTCAAGTTCAAATGCATTTTTAAAACTTGTAGTGGATGACGCTGGATGTTAATACAGTTTTTTCAAATATTAATTCAGTAATTAAATTTAATTAATTAATTTTACTTTTTTTTTTTAGATTTAAGTTACATGTATCTACCAATAGATGGCGTCAGATGTGAGAGGAAAATGTCAACTTTATTTGTAAAGGATTTTTCTGCAATATAGTGAAAAAAAGTAGAATTGACTTTTAAAAAATTTTTTTTTTTATATATTACTTGTTAATTTTGTACGAAGAAAAGATTTCTTCAGTTTTACTCTAAAAGATAGTTGTTTTTATACAGACTTTTATTCTTTTTGAAAAATAAATAAATATTTAAAATTTCTAAATAGGCATTGTGAGCATTATTTACTGGTAGATTTCGAGACAGGACATGTTTACTTTTTACGAGGTAGAGTTGTCAGCACTACACCCAACTCCCTAGAGTCATATTAGACAGGACCTACAGTTTAAAGTGGATTTCGAAGCACTGCAAACATCCATAGCTCGACTATCATGTTAAACGAACCCGAAACTTGTGGCATCGAGCATCACAACGCTAAATCTTTACATTACTTCTTCTTCATTGACGCAACAGCCCCATGATAGGCCAAAGCCGTCTGCCTACTAGCAGATTTCGTGATTGGAGAAGTTTTCTTTTTTTTTATAGAGAGGGGTTGACAACTCTACGCCCAACGCTCTGCAGTCACATTAGACCGAGACTTACGGTTTAAACTGGATTCTGAACTACTACAAACATCCTTAGCAAGCAGGGACTCGAACCCGAAACCTGTGCCACCAAAAATTTTAAATAAATAAGAGAACGAATAAAAATGAAATGAAAATAACGAAACACAAAATTCAAAATAAAAATAATTGAAATAAATAATGAAATTTAAAAATTAAAATTAAAAATAAATTAAATAATGAAACGAATAAAATTTAAACAAAAATAAAAATAAATAAATAAATAAATCTTTGCTTTATTTCTTCATTGGCGCAACAGCCCCATTGGGGACCAAGATCGTCTGCCTACTGGCAGATTTCAAAATTGAAGATGTTTTCTTTTTACATGATAGGGTTATCAGCCCTACGCCCAACTCCCTAAACTCGTATTAGATCGGAACCTACAATTTAAAGTGGATTTCGGACCACTACAAACATTCATTGCACCGCCGGTATTCGAACCCGAAACTTGTGGCCCCGAGCACCAGACACTCGGCCATCAGGCTCCCTTTATATTACTGGCCAAAAAAACTTTCAAATGTTTAAAAATCAAAGCCTTTTTCATGTAATCGATTCTACGAGAAAAATTCACGATAATCATTTAAAAAAAAGTAACAAGAAATTATTCAAAATTGAACTGAATCGTGGATTGGATTGAATCACGAATTGAATTTCATTCAAAATAGAACGCATCAACGGCAAGCAGCAGAATCAATCATTCCAAGACAATTAATATTCGACACCCAGTTTTACGGTTAGACCTTCAGAGTCCAAATAGAGCCCAAAATCTGGATTAGGCGAGGTCGATGAATATCAAGAAAACCAAAACTGGCTTTAAAGTACTAATTTCTCTCTCCGTTTTTTCGCCAAAATATGCTGTCCCGTGAAACTGGGTCATTGCGAACGTGTAAAAAGTCTTGCATTGAAGAACTCCGACAAGAGATTACATTATTTTATTTTATTTTTGCTGATTTTTATCAATTTTAATGCAAATGGTTTTTAACAGTTCCTCTATTTTACATATTGCAATTGTTCGAAATCTTATTATTTTTATTCAAGGCCATTTAACGTTTCCTGGCAATATATTGCAAATGGATTCTTTACAAGTATCTCGATTTCAATAGAAAATTTTAGGTTATTTTATTTATTTTTATTTTTTACTTTTAACACCGATGAGCATAGAGATACGAAAAAAACGATTTAAAACAAAACTAAATTGTACACATAAAAATAATAAAAATTCCATAATTAATGTTTTTCATAAGTTGCAAAATCTTCGTTAAACATTATTTAATGATGGTTAATTTTAAATTGATTTTTTAATGAATAAGAGTTAATGAATGAATTTTTTTATATATCAAATGTACAAATATCGAATTGTAAATTTGATATATTTTTATTGTGTACAGTTTCATTTGGTATCCCAAAACAAAACATTGTTATAACAATCATAACAAACTTTATAATTGCATTCATTTATAATAACTAAAATTGTTTCCTTGTATTATTTTTATCTTTTACAGATTTTTTCAGTTTTATTTATTTATTTTTTCATAATTTTTGTATAGTTTTTTTAGCTGGTACACTAATAATAATTAAAATTAATTAATAATATATATATATATATATTGCATCGTATAATTTGGAATCGTGTCTTATAAACAACATTCGTAATTATTAGCTTCAACAAAAACACAACATAGTTTTAATAAACGCATAATTAATAATTAAATGTTGCAAATTAATGTTTATAATTGCATTCATTTATAATAACTAAAATCATTGTTCCTCTTTTTAATTTTAATCTTTTACATACATTTTTCAATTTTATTGATTTATTTTTCCTTAATTTTGTAAGCCTGGTATATTAATAATAATGAAAATAAATTAGTAATTTTTTTTTTTTGGAGGGGGGTTGTATCATTTGGAATCGAATTTAAACTACATTCATAATTATTAGCTTCGTCAACACAACAAACAAACATCTAATTACATTTGTTGTAAAAACAACATTCCTTATCGCTCGATT
Organism: Caerostris extrusa; assembly: GCA_021605095.1. Lineage (NCBI taxonomy): Eukaryota > Metazoa > Arthropoda > Arachnida > Araneae > Araneidae > Caerostris > Caerostris extrusa. The sequence goes on along the minus strand of BPLR01011099.1, from coordinate 14,344 downwards.
TCCTGTTTTTATTTTTTATTTACTGTTTACAGACAATTTTCGATGAGATTAAATTATTTATTTGATGGTTTTCTGTTTACTATATAAAAATAAATAATTAATTATAGTATTAATTAGTAAATAATTAAATATAGAAATATACAAAAGATTATCAAAAAGTGCAAAAATTTATAACAAATAAGATACAATAATTTTATTATTAAATTATAAAATATAACTTGACATGTCCGTAAACCAAAACTTATTATTTTTTACTATGATTTATTTACTAATTCAATTGTTTATGGTAATAGAAAAATTAGCAAATAAATACTATATCTAAATTATTAAATAATTATTAATAAAATATTTTTGGCATCTTCTGAGTCAACCATTATAGTTCGAGACATTTTAAGTCGAAAACGTTTTATATTTATATGATTCTAATGAAGGGCCTGAATGGCCGAGTGACTAGCGCTCTGGCGCTACCACAGGTTTTGGGTCGAGCCCGGCGGTGCCATGGATGTTCTGTAATGGTTCGAATCCACTTTAAGCCGTAGATCCCGGTCCAAATAGGAGCGTTGCGGGGACATTGTTACTCCGAGTCCGTAGCTTATCTTCAAGTTACACGCGCCCCTGGGTAATGCAAAGTGAGTAACGTCTGTGCAGCGCTTGCCTTAAGGCATCCAAGACCAAGCTGTCTGAGTGTTTGCCAGGTGCATTAGAAAGAAAAATAATAATTCTAATGAATCCATTTCAATTAGATATTTCACTCTTTTTAGTTTTTTTGAAAAGTTTTCACGGAAAGCTTTTTAATATCTTAAAAGCTTTAGACTTCATAGAAGCAACAAACTTTATTTTTAAAAAATAACTTTTTTTTTTTTACTTTTCTGTTGTTGTTGTTGTGCCTAATCCACAGTGTCCTACAGTACGGTTTTTGTTTTTTAAACAATCATCTACTTGAAATTGCCTTCAATTCTGACCCACTATGAAAACTCTAAGATAAGTTTGAAGTTTGTCACATAAATCCAATATTATTTGGCTTGATTGGCGATTTTTTTGGCGACCTTTTTTTATGTTCGAAAATACTCAAAATTTAAATCAGTCCTATCATAATGATATTTATTAAAATGTTTTATGTTATATTTATAAAATAATTTTTTATATTACAGTTATTGTCAATATAGCAATGTTTCTCCAGTCAACAATGATAAATAGGTTTTTCTAAACAGGAATTGTGACATTACACATCTAGTGAAAAATAAAGAATAAAGTAATCTGAATAAAGTAAATTAAATTGAAATTCCAGAGATAATTTTTTTCTGGTTATTTTGTTGATAAGCTTTTAGATAAATATTTTCACAAATAAAATAAAAAATTGTTAGAACTTTTATTTATTGTTAACGCATATGGTAAGCATTAATTTTTGACCTAAGTAGTTATTTAAATACTTTTTATATAAAATTAATCGTATAAAACACAGAACTATTTTTGATATAATATCAAGTAGATTAGTGTTAGGAAATTAAAAACTATATATAAATTTGGCGTTATAAAGGACAGCAAAAATTATGTGCTGTTATTAAATACGTCAATTTCATCATTAAAGACAGAAAGAAATTATTGTTTCATATAGAAATTTGGGAAAAATAACTTATGTACTATTTTATTTTATATAAATAATTACTAAGTTAACTGTACTGCTTTTATTTAAAGAAACATCTGTTTAAAAATAAATTTTTGCTTATATTTATTAAACATCAGTAACAACTTTAAAAAATATGGGGTTTTATTTTACAATTAGTAAGTAAACATTATACAAAATATTTTTTCAAAGTCATTCAGTAAAAAGGAATAAAATTTAATCATTTAAAAGAAAATAATACCTCACGAAAATTAAACGCTAAATTGTTAAACTAGCTACTAATAATAATATGTTTTAACTACTATATCGTCTACATAGTTAAACAAATAAATGACGTGTATACAAAAATGTTAACATAAACAGGTTCGTAATAGCCTCAAAAGTTATACACTAAAACAATTATTCTATGTGTTGTTTATATTTCAAAAGAATTATAAAAACAACAGCATTTTATTCATAAAAGTAATTTTCGTAAAGAAATTAAAAATATAAAAGTAAAAAATTTACATTAAATGTGTTGTTTTCAAAATTATCAAACTGAAACATAGGAATTATAAAAAAAAAAGAATAGAAGGAGCAATTTAGAGTTAAGTGGCCTCAATCCATAACCACATTATCCACGAAACAATCACCTGAATCCATTTGTACGCTGGATTGGATTCACGTTTCCATAAATAGGCGCCGGTTTTTTTTTTTCTTTTCTGATTTGTTTCCCTTTTTTATAGATATATTTGAATGAAGATTATCGACGCCATTCGAAGGTCAACTTTACCTCTGATAGAGTGAAAAAGAATGAAGGGAGGAAAATGAGTAGCACTGTCCGATGAAGCGAGGAGCATTTAATGGAAGGAGCATGAGAAAAATGAATGAAAAGGGCACCTTTCTTTTCTTTTCTTTTTTTTTTTTTTTTTTCCCCCTGCTTTATATAGGACCCAAATGTTTTTTATTTAATGTAGAAAAAAACTTTAGACAACAGTGTCGAAGTGATGCTTTTCGATTATAATTAATTCAATAGAACAATGCAGATACAAAGTTGGGCTGAATGCAGATACAATACTGATACAAAGTTGGGGTGAATTTATTTTTAGTTTTCTGAAGTGCAGATCAAGATTTTCACAGTAAATATTCAGTGAAATTTTAATCTCTGAACAAAAAATTAGTTTAAAAATGGAATAAATTTATAAAAATAGATTAGTAGACGCGTAGAATAATGAAAACGTGTTTCGAAACATTATAATGTGATGTCATTCAGAATTTAATCCTCTGATAATTAAAAAAAAAAAAATAATTGAGCGAGGAAAATGAGTAGCATGGAATAATGAAGATATACATTATATATGAAATAATGAACATTCAGGATTTACTACTCTGATAATTAAAAACAAAATGAAAAAAAATAATTTAGCTAGGTAATTGAAAACGAAATGAAAAAAAAATAATTGAGCGAAGAAAATGAGTAGTATGGAATAATGAAGGATACATTATAAATGGAATAATGAAGCAAATAATATACTTTTATTCAATTATAATAATAATCGTTAAAAAATGGTAATAATGACAGTTATAATACTATGAGACAATGGTAATAAAATAGTAATAATGTATTTTGAAAAATTCTTGCAAAAATAAATAAATAAAATAAAAAATAATAAAATAAAATAAAATTTATAATAATATTTTAATAATAATAATAATAATAATATTTTTTTGCATAATAAAATGGCAGTAATGGTAATAAAAATGGTAATAATGCATTTAATTTAGGTGAATGCATTTTCATTTTTCTGAAGTACAGATAAAAATTTTCTACGTAAATATTCAGTGAAATTTTAATCTATGGAAAAAATAAAAATTATTTTAAAAATGAAATAAATTTATAAAAAACAGATTAATAGACGAATAGAAAATGGGTTTGTTTCGAAACATTATAATACGATGTCTTTCAGAACTTACTCCCCTGATAATTAAAAATGAAATGAAAAAAATAATAATAATAATTCAGAGAGGAAAATGGGTAGCATGGAATAATGAAGCAAATAGTGAAGGAATACACTATACAAGGAATAAAGAAGTAAATAATGATGGAATACATTATACATGGAATAAAAGATGAAACAAATAATACGTTATACATGGAATAATGAAAGAAATACATTATTTTTTTGTCAATACATTATACATGGAATATTGAAGCAAATAATATACTTTTATTCAAATGGTAGTAAGGATAGTTATAATAATCGTGAAAAAAAATGGTAATAATGATAGTTATAATAATTTTGAGAAAATGAGTCATAATGACAGTTATAGTAATTATGAGATAATGGTAATAACGGTAGTTATAATAATCGTGAGAAGACGCTAATTCTAATAAATTTTCAAAATGTTGACGAAGTTCATTACATAATACGGGTTCTTCTTCTTTTTCACTTTAACCATCGATATGTAAGTATTATTTGAATTGGGAAAATTATCGAAATTTTATTAAATTGTTTATATTTTAAAATATTAACAATTTAATAGTTTTATATTTCCATGCAGAGTAAATCTAACTTGTAATAAAAAATCACTTTATAAAATACTACAGTCTTTTTCTTTTTTTTTTTTTTTATTACTTTTGTATTTTTAAAATTTCACTATTATTAAAACTCTCATTATTATCATTTACTCACGATTATTGAAATCATTGTTAATTTTACTCAATTATTATAACTATCATTGAATTTTTAGATTTAAATTTAAAATTGAATTCGATTATTATTAAAGTGATGAAAGAAGGTCTTAATATTAAAAAGAAGAAGAACCCGTAATTGCTTTTATTCACTTTTATTCATTTTATAAAATATAAAGATTTTTATTAAAACTGCAATAATATTAGTTAAATATTACATTTTCGTAAAACTACACACTTTAAAAGTTTTACGAAAATGTAATATTTAACTAATATTGTACAATTAAAAATTTTAGTTTTTACAAATTAAAATTTATTTTGCAAAATCTTCCGCCACTTAAATATGCATTTTAATATTTTTATATTTTATAAAAATGAATTAAAAGTAAGTACATAATACGGGTTCTTCTTCTTTTTTTTAATATTAAGACCTTCTTTTATCACTTTAATAATAATCGAATTCAATTTTGAAATTTAAATCTAAAATTTAATGATAGTTATAATAATCGTGAGTAAATGGTAATAATGATACTAATCGTGAGTAAATGATAATAATGAGAGTTTTAATAATAGTGAAAAATGGTAATGATGATAGTTATAATAATCGTGAGAAAATGCTAATTCTTAAAAAATTTTAAAAAATGTTGACGAAGTTCTTTTTACAGAACATGGAATTCTTTTTTTGGGAGGAATTAAGACCTTTTTTTTATCACTTTAATAACAATCGAATTTAGTTTGAAATTTAAATCTATAATTTTTTTTTAAGAAGTGATTACAAAGTAAATAATAACTTCACTTGAATTTACAGATATAAATATCATTCACAATTTTTTGAAATATAATTCCTAAGAAATATTTTAGTGTTTAGTGATAAATAAAAGTTTTTAATTTCCATACAAAAAAAAAAAAAAAAGAAGAATCCCATATTCGGTAACGAACTTTATCAATGTTTTCAAAATTTATTTAGAATTACCATTTTCTCACGATTATTATAACTCTCATTATTGCCATTTTCTTATGATTATTATCATTATTAGTGTTACTCAGATAAGAATTTTGATAATTTGGTTATTTTAACCACTTAATTTTTTTATAGGTATGATATTTATATGTTATATAAATGAATGTGTTAATAAATAATGGCAGCGTAAGGATTCAACATTGCTTTTATATACCCTATATGGTGAGTAAGTAATCCAAGAAAATTTCAAAAGACAAATCTTTAAAAATCTTTACGATTTAAAGAACAAGTTTATTTTACAAAAGAGTTTAAAAAAAGTGTTTAACATTTGTGTGATTTCCTTTCTATTCTTATGATTTATTCAATATAACTCATCTTTTATCTTCGGATTTAAGGCTTCACCTGGCCAACGGACTCACATTAAACTCGCATTTATCACAAACTCCATATTTCAATGCCACCGAAAACCTGTTGTAATAAAAAACAAAAACTAATCCAACAATATTTCATTGCGATCCATTTATTTTGTTTTGGTACACAACTCAGTCTTCAGCAATGATTGATTCGTACTTGTGTGGCATTTATAAAAACAAAGCTAAAAGACTCGAATTGATGCGTGATTGTCGGACAGTATGCTTTTTTATTCTATCTGACAGATCCCCAATGGACCATTTATCACCATTTCTGCGATTCCATCTCTAGTTGGCAAGTTCAAGCGCAATTCCTGCGTTCACGGACGCCATGTCCTGTCCGGTCAAACACCTCCCACGGTCTACGTGTCCAGCAATTAGACAGACTTGAGTAATCTAGATCCTAATCTCATTCCATCATAGATCACCTATTTAGCATGCGACTTCCTTTACCCATATGCACCAATGGGCATTAAATGAACCTCAGTGTGATGCAGAAACTTTCAGTAGGGCACTGTGTATTGATGAGATTAAGACATCCATTTGGAGACAATAGCAATCAAGAGATATAGCAGTAATGATTAGGCGGAAGTTTGTTTAATGTGATTTACGGGGTCAGTGAGGTATGCCTTGACCCTTATAGGGAAAAAAAATTTCTGTTTGTAGATTTATGAGGAATATTTATTGTTCATTCTTGTGAACATTAATGAACCACGGAAGTTCTATAAATTAAAACGGGAAAAGTATGTATTTATGAGCTAAAAGTACATTCGCTTGTAAACACTTTTTTTAAGGTATGCAAAGTATTGTTGCTGTTTTTAAATGTTCGTAAATTTATGAATGACAATTAATGTGCATTCTTATGAATGAACACAAACTGTAATTATGAGTGAATTCTTATTCTTCATTTTAAACGAATTATGTAAATAAACGTATTCATATCATTTTTTTTACAAAACACATAAAATAAAAATAAAAATAAAATTATTATTGTTTTGAAGTTCAAAATCAACCCGATATTATTTTTAAAAATTATAACTAAAAAAATTAATTTGATTTGACAAAAAGCATCTACAATTGATTTGCATACAATAGTAAATCAATTGTGGAAATTATATATTCAATGTTAAAAATGAAAATTATATAAGAAGTCAAAAAAATTATAACAATGCTTTGATGATGATCAAAATAAACTCGCGTTTATCAGATGTATATCAGATGGCAATTTAGATAAATTTTAATAAACAAGAATTTGCATACAATAATCAAACCGACTTGGAACTAAAATCTCGATTCGACACAAAAGAATATCAAAAAGTATAATCCACTTTAGTGAGAGAATTAATTGAATATTAATATTGTAAAGCTCCACACCTGAGAAAATTAATACGGTAACTTAACACACCGAATAAAAAAAAAAAATGTTCATACAATGGATTGATTACATCACCTGAAACCAAAAACCGGAATAATTTTTCACAAGAAATAATAGCATTATCTACAAAAAAAAAAGATGTAAAAAATAAATAAATAAAGAAAGAAAAAAGAATCAAACACGTATGGAAATAGAATGTCTCACCCACCCTCTGTTATGAATATTGAACTAAAAACGAGCGAGGCCGCTGCGATAATGACACCCTTTTTTACCATCTCACACATGCCGTCTGCCCTCTCTTCCGCAAACAAGAGTTCTGGAAGAGCATGTTCTGCCAGTTTCCATGTCCTGAAGCTGCCAGAGAAGCATCAAAAGAAGAAGAAAAAAAAAAAGAAGAATCTTCTTGTTGTTGCTATATGCAGCGTCTGTTCACAAATTGTGGAATAAATAATTACGGTTCGCGAAGAATTGCTCGAAAAATAACCTGATTGAACTTTTGACACTGTTTCTGGTCTGTTTTGTTCACTCGGCACAGAGATTTTAAAACATTTTGTGGGATAAAAATGTTCCTAACAATTATTACGATTCGGGTTTTATTATTGTTTAAAAGCAAAGTTACTTTGGTTTTGGAATGCAATGTTTGTTTTTGCAATTAAGTGTTCTGATGTGCGAGTGACAGTTGAGAAATTAATAAACTTAAATGAAAAATGTAAATGAACCTTACCTTATGTTTAAATTATTAAACGGAGAATTCAATTAAGAAAATAATTTCATATTAATATTCATTATTCATAACGTTTAATCAAAGACGATCATAATTTGTAAGATTCAATTACAATCTTTGGCCTACAAAAAATCCTTTGATCCCTGAAATGAAATTGTAAATTCTGATGATACTTAGTCTGGAAGAAGATTCCTTTGTTGATAATTAATTGTTCTCATTGTACTACGGACTTTTCAAAAACTCTGTCTAAATTAATTTTATTGCATTCCAATAGCTTATGAGCCTGAATGATCGAGTGTCTGACACTCAGTGCCACAGGTTTCGGGTTCGAGCCCCGGCGGAATCATGGCTGTTTGCAGTGGTTGGGAATCTACTTTAAGCTGTAGGTCCCGGCCTCATATGACTGTAGAGCGTCACGAAGCCAAGTCATTCTTCTACCTACGTACTCCATCACAACAGAAGCTTCCCCTTTCCCTTCAATCATGAGTCCATACGGGTTCGTGGGCTTGGTCTAGATGTCTAACAAGTGGGACAAGAAAACAACAACAACAATAGATTGTCTCATCAATAGTTAGTTATATCTCTTTAATAATTGACACCCATCTTTCATGAATTTCCAATTTTTACTGATAGTATTTATTAATAAGACCTTTATAATATACAAGGAATTTGTTCCACAAAGTCAAGGTGGTCTGATGGCCAATTGGCTAACGATCTGGCCTTTGGTGCTTCAGGTTCGAATCCTGGCGGTGGCATGGATGTTTATTAGTGGTTCGCAATCCATGTTAAACTCAAAGTCCCTGTCTAACTAGCCCAAAGTGTGCACAAAATGACAGTAGAGTGACAAACCAAACCAAACTATCCAAAGTTTGTTATACCCCTTTAACAAATGTCACCACATCTTTCATACATTTCAGATTTTCACTGATATTTTTTATTAATAAGACCTTAATAATATATAAGGAATATGTTCCACAAAGTCAAGGCGGTCTGATAACCAATTGTCTAACGCTCTGGCCTTTGGTGGTTCAGGCTCGAATCCTGGTGGGGGACAGGGATGTTTATTAGTGCTTTTAAATCCACTTTAAAGTGTAGATCCCGATCTAATTAGCCAAAAGTGAGTAAAAAATGACCATAGAGTGACAAATCAAACCAAAGTCAAGGGACTAATACAAAAATTCCACTGTTACCTTCCCTGAATGGATAGAAGACTAGTAATCTGTATGAATTAGATTGTTTAATAAACATACTTAATTCAATACTTGGAGATATTTAGTTCAAAAGTTATACTCCAAAAATGCTTAGTAAGAACGGAATGGAATGCAAATCTGCCAGAATGAATTTTTAGGAAAAATTATGTTTTTCTAATGGTCCATTTATCAGGCATGCTTTTTGAAAATGTCGAGTTCTTTTATGTTAATAACGGGTTACAATTCTTTTAAGGATATATATACATTGAACAATTTGAAGGGTATATTAAGGATTTCAAATAGTTAGCTAATAGAGGATTTCAGTTCTTTTAATGATGAATATCGAATAATTTGAAGGATGTATTAAGGGATTTCAAATAGTTAACTTAGTTAAATAGTTAACACAGTCAAATAGTTAGCTAATAACGGATTTCAGTTCTTTTAATGATGAATACATAATTGAACAATTTGAAGCATATATGTATGAGGATTTCAAATAGTTACACAAATATAATTTTTTTTTTTTTTTGAAAAATTGAAAACATTTTCTGAAGAGTGCAAGGTCTAACTATTCTGAAACGTTATCACACTTATCAATACTATAATTAGAAATTACAATTAATTAGTTTTACATAAACTTTAGATGTGCCTTTTTAAATACCAATTTTTTTTTTTGTATTAATATCAAGATTCAATAATGACAATAATGGATAGATAATATAAATAGCACAGTTAAAGTAAAAAGTTTTAAATCAAACCAGATTAGATACAGTGAGCCACAAAATTGAGTATACACCTCTAAACTTTTAGACTTCTTCCATTTTCAAATTAAATATTGATTTAAATAGATAAATTTTTTTTATGCTAGATACTTTAACCTCTGCTGAACCATCCTATAAAACACAATTTCTATAGTTACCTTATTTATTACGAAAAATTTTAAGCGATTCGAAGAAAAGATAGAAAACCATGCCACAAAATTGAATATACACTTCTTATATTTGTAAATTATGCCACCACTTTTTCAGTTCCAAATTTTCTTTAAAGATTTTCAGGAACAGGAGGTACTTATAACTCCTATTGCACTTCAAACGCTTTTAAATAGTATTTTTCTCATTAAAAATTGTAAAATGAGCTTCGTAGAGAAACTACTGAATCTGAGCGTTTATTGGTTGTAAAATGGTCGAAAGAGGGCAAATCTCTTCGAGAAATCGCTTCGTTGATTGGTGTAACTCATGGTTGTGTCCAAAAATACTACAGAAATAAAAAAATACATCTGTGGCCAATATTCCTGGAAGAGGAAAAGAAATACTAGTACTACAGCGAAGAGGAAGATCATTCAATCAGTAAATAAAGATCCGAGGGTGAGTGCCTCTAAACTAGCGGTATCGATGTCCTCTACAATCGGGAAAAATGTTGAAACAATGGAATCCATTTTACGTACCCTTCACCAATATGGGTTTCATGTCCGTACACCAATACGAAAGTCATTCATATCAAGTATGTGAATAGACAAAAGAGAGTGATTTTCGCCAAAGAACATCGTTTTAAAAGCCTATTTTCTTTTGAACGTTGTAATATTTTCTGATGAAAGTAAGTTTAATCTTTACTGAAGCGATAGACGATTTAAAATATGGAGAGGCTGGGAAAGCACGGGCACCTAAAACACCATTAAGAAAGTCAAGTTCGAAGGTGGATCTGTCCTCGTTTGGGGTTGTATGTCGGCTGGAGGAGTTGGAGAGCTTGCTTTTGTTGATGGTATTATGGACAAACATGTATATTTGGGGATTTTAAAGGATAACTTGAAAAAGTGCCAGTAAGTTGGGGCTTGGGTCAAGCTTCATATTCCAGCAGGACAACGACCCCAAGCATACAGCGAAGATTGTGCAGTTATACTTGCTGTACCATTGCAAGAAGCAATTACACACTCTAGCCCAGTCTCCAGACCTGAACGTCATCAAAAATTTGTGGTCGCAATTAGAGAAAGTTGTACATGAGCACAAAGTCACAAGCAAGGAAGTTCTCAAGAAGGTTCTGAGAGAAGAATGGGCTAAAAATGACATCATGCTGAAACCACTTCTAAACACTAGCAGAATCTATGTCCAGAAGATTACAAGCTGTAATTCAAACAAAAGGTTATGCAACAAATTATTAATTTGTACGTTAAAAGGAAATTAATAAAGGTGTATACTTATTTTTGTGGTGTTGTTTTTCTACTCGTTCAGATCTTTTATTTTTTTTCGTAAAAATAAATAAACGCAACAATTTTATAAGTATAGTACGGTAAAGCATAGACTAAAGTACATAAGGTAAAAATTCAATCATCTTAAAGCAATATTTAATTTGTAATTGCAAAAGTCTCTAAGTTTCTGAGGTGTATACCAATTTTGTGGCTCACTGTATATAAGAGGAAATATTTCAGAAGTCTTTCTTACTGCAATACAATTGGTCTAATTTGTATTTCGATTTTCAAATAGAGCGAGTCATACATACGGTAATACTAATACTAATATAATAGGCCAATTAGGTCGTTCTATTATAATGCTAAAATTTCTGTGAAATATACAAAAACGGGATTTCTTATTACGGATCACATTTACTTTAAATTTGTACATTTGATTTCCTGAGCAATGCACTCACTTTTATTAATTTCTCTTCTCACTTTAATGTTTAATTTTTTTTGAATAAATTCGATTATAAATTCATTAATTAAGCAACAGGAGGTACAAGGATCCTATTCCTCAGAACGCTGCAAAATAGCCTACCGTTGCCTTTGTATTTAAAAAAAAAATACCAGAATTTGCAAACAATTTTATCATTTCTTTTTTTCAATCAGAATGACCTTTTTACGTTAATTTTCGTGGGCCTGAATGGCCGAGTGGCTTGCGCTCGGTACCACAGGTTTCGGGTTCGAGTCCAGGCGGTGCATGGTTGTTTGTAGTGGTTCGGAATCCACTTTAAACCATAGGTCCCGGTCCTAATAGGGATCGTAGAGCGTTGCGGGGGCATTGTTACCCGCGTCCGTATCTTCAAGTTACACGCGCCGCCTGGGTAATGCAAAGGGAGTACGTCATATATTTAGCGCTTTGCCTTAAGGCATCCAAAGACCAAGCCGTATATTTGTTTGCCAGCTGCATTAGAAAGAAAAAAAAAGAGAAAACGTTCATTTTCGTACATTAATAGTTATAAATATAAATATATTTTATGTAAACAAAATTAAATACTATATACTATATGCTATTAAATACTTAATATTATAATTCAAATATATTTTAAAAATGACGTCCTGCTTAATATATTTGATTCTATAGCATTTTAAAGGGCCTGATGGCCCAGTGACTAGCGGTCGATGCCACAGGTCTCGGGTTCGAGTTCAGGCGGTGTCATGAATGTTTGTAGTAGCATGGAATCCATTTTAAACCGTAGGCCCCGGTCTAATATAACTGTTGAGAGTAGGGCTGACAACCGTATCCCGTAAAAAGAAAACCATCCCCTGTATCGAAATCTTCCAGTAGGCAGGCCTTGACCCACCATAGAGCTGTTGCATCAATGAAGGCGAAGAAGAAGTATTTTTAGAGGTATCTGTTTTCTTAATTTATGTATTTCATACTAAACATTTTAATTTGATGAGATATAAATATATCAAGTTTATTCCTAAAAAAAAATAACAGATATATTTACCACACTAATTAGATCAGTTAAATGTAGCAATGCATCTTAAATCCGACAAAATAAAACATATTTAATTATAATCATCCCATATCACCAATGATAAATGAGATTATTGAATGAAGGGTCTGCGAAATTTATGGATAAATTTATTATGCAGGCATTCCATGGCAATCGGTAGCATCTGGTCTAGCTAATGAAGGCAGCTCTTTCCCCCATCCCCTCCCCCAAAAACCACCCTTTAAATGCCATAATACACTTCTGAAACAAATTGAAATACAAATGTTTTTTTTTTTTCTTTTATTGCAGATGGCAAACACTGAGACACTTGGTCTTGGATGCCTTAAGGCAAGCTCTGCGCAAACGTTACTCACTTTGCATTAACCAGGGGCGCGTGTAACTTGAAGATAAGCCACGGACGCGGAGTAACAATGCCCCCGCAACGCTCTACGATCCTATTCGACCGGGACCTACAGTTTAAAGTGGATTTCGAACCACTACAACATCCATGGCACCTCCGGGACTCGAACCCGAAACCTGTGGTACCGAGCGCCAGAGCGCTAGCCACTCGGCCATTCAGGCCCGGAAATACAAATGTATTGCAATAAAAAATTGCGATGCTGTATTTGTTTGCAAACAAATACAGCAATGCATCTTAAATCCGACACATAAAAAAATTATTTCGCATTCATTTTATATAAAAAAGATATTTAATTATAATCATCTCATATCGCCAATGATGGATGAGATCAATGAACGAAGGGTCTGTGAAAGTTATGGACAACTTTCATTATGCAGAGATTAAATGGCAATCGGTAGTACCTAATCAAGTTAATGAATACAGATCGCTTTACTCCTAAAAAAAAAAGCTTTAAAACGTCATAATACACTTCTGAAACGTTGCGGGGGCATTGTTACTCCGCGTCCGTGGCTTATCTTCCGTAGAGCGTTACACGCACCCCCCTTTGGTAATGCAAAGTGAGTACGTCTGTGCAGCACTTGCCTTAAGACATCCAAAGACCAAGCTGTCTGTGTTTGTCCACTGCATTAGAAAAAAAAAAAAAAAAAAAAAAAACACTTCTGAAACATTGCAATGCAAGTGTATTGCAATAAAAAAATGCAATGCTGCGTACAAATTGAAATGCTGTATTTGTTTGCAAAACAAATACAGCAATGCGTTTTAAATCCGATGCCTAAAAATTATTTCGCATTCATTTTACATTAAAAAACATATTTAATTATAATAATCTCATATCACCAATGTTGAAGGAGATCACTGAATTTAGGGTCTGCGAAAGTTATGGATGACTTTTTATTACGCAAAAATTCCATGGCAATCGGTAGCATCTGATCTAGCTAACGAACACAGTTCTCTTTCCCCCAAAAAACCCTTTTTAAAATGCCATAATACACTTCTGAAAAAACTGCAATGCAAATCTATTGCAATAATAAATTTCAATGCTGTATTTGTTTGCAATTCTCTGCAAAAAAATGGAGCAATGCATGTTAAATCCGACTCATAAAAAATTATTTCGCGTTAATTTTATAAAATATATTTAATTATCATCATTCCGTATCACCAATGATGAATGAGACCATTGAATGAAGAGTCTGCGAAAGTTATAGATAACTTTTCATTATACAGAGATTAAATGACAATCAGTAGCATCTGGTTTAGTTAATGAAGGCAGCTCTTCCCCCATCCAAAAAAAAACCCCTT
>BPLR01011097.1:0-45584 GCA_021605095.1 Caerostris extrusa | reverse complement strand
AACTTTACCTCACCCAATATATTTTTTGAATAGGGCAACTAAAAATAGAGAACAACAAATATTTTAGTAATTCATAAACTTACAATTATAAGCAATTTAATATGTTAAGTGGTTTTACTACTGCTCCCAAAAGTAAGACCCAATTATAAATTTTTCAAAAACTCTTTATTCTTCAAATTTATTTCATCATTCAAAATATCCCCTCGGGACACAATACACTTATGCCAACTTTTTTAGCCAACTTTTTTACATTTTTTTTTTTTTAACTTGTAGTGGATGAAAACTGGATGTTAATACAGTTTTTTAAAATATTAATTCAGTAATTAAATTTACTTAGTTAATTTTAATTTTTTTTATATTTAAGTGGCCTATATATCTATCAATAGATGGCGCCAGATAAACTTAAAAAAATTAAGGAAAATGAGTTATAAAGGACTTTCTGCAATATAGTGGAAAAAAAGTACGTAACGACTTCCCATTTTTTTTTTTATATATTACTTGTTTTTTTTTAAGAAACACCCCGAATATAATGCAATAATTACTGGTTTATTAAGTAGGAATATTAATGTGCAGATAAGTCTAAGTATTAAACAATAGCAGGAATTTTAGATTAATTGCATTTCTTTCAACAGAATTTTAGTTTTTGCCATTTTATTCGTATTCATACTTAGTCTTTTACATAATACATCTGAAAAAATTCCTGGCAATTAAAGAGCGAGGAGATAAATCCTTCTGGGAATGGGGCATTTTTACAGATAATTTCACTCACATTTGCTTTCCATGAGGCAGGAAACTGTCGTATTGTCACTATTGTATAGTAACAAACTGGAGAACATTCAGTGAGTTGTTAGTGGCCTACCGAGTGGTTAGCGGTCTGGCGCTCGGTACCACAGTCTTCGGTTCGGAATTCCGGCGGTGCCATGGATGTTTGTGGTGGTTAGAATCCACTTTAAACCGTAGGTCCCCGGTCTAACAGGATCGTAGAGCGTTGCGGTGGTACTGTTACTCCGCGTCCGTAGCTTATCTCCAAGCTACACGCACCTCCTGAGTATTGCTACGTGAGTTACGTCGGTGCGGCTCTTGCCTTAAGGCATCGAAGGCAACTATCTAAGTGTTTGCATATAATATAAATATGTGCGTACGTTTAATGTATGCGCACGTAATTTAAAAGTAAAAACTTAGTATCTTAATTTTTTTTCAGTTAATTTAGTATTTTATCTAGTGCGAAGTCCAAAATTTCAAAATTATCTCTTATCTAATTTTAAGTAAAAACCTTATCTTTAATTTATGACACTTGGTGGCATATTTTTTTTCTTCTTTTTTTATTTGTCATGATAAGTTTTCATGAAATTAAAATTGTAAATTTTTGAAGTTTATGGGATTCTGTTTCTTTTTTAAATATATGTTTTATTTATTTCAAATGTTCTATGGAATAGGTTTATTTCGATTTTATTTTAGAAATTCTTTTTATTTATAAATAGTTATTTAGATTAATAGTTTTCTTTCACAATTTGCCTAGTGACAATTTGCACTTTTTATTGATATTTTTTCCCATTAAAAGTAACTAAACTAAAAAGCATCTGCCATTGCAACGCTTCGCCATTTCTGCTAATTTCTTATGCATTTCATAAAGATAAAAAGCCACGGATGTCTTGTCCACGGATGTCCGTACTGTTCTGACAAAGTATATGCACGCATATTATAAAACACTTTTGCATAGATTGAGACAACTTCAAGTACTGATTTCAATGTTATCGGTTTCTTGCCTGACTGAAGACAGCCGATGAGGAATTATACAACTGAATATGTTATGACTAGTTGTTACAAGCAACTTTTTGATACATTTTCTCGCCTGCAATCGACCATCCGAGGCCTTTTTACAACGATAATCCGCCAACTCCTTCTCTGCAATTCCAGTCTGCCCAGGAACCCAAACAAAAGTGATAGATGAAGACGTATTAACTGTTTTTGGAATTAAATGACCAAGTATAAAGTACAAATTGATATTGTTGATGGCTTGTAATACTGAAACACTATCTGTTAAAATGATATAATAAAGATTTCATTCGATGAGAGAGCAGTAATTAAATTTCAAGAGCTTCATTTGTAGAAACACTTTTTTACAAACTATCTGAAAAAAATAATCCGTGGAACTTTTCATAGCTGCTGTTGAATATGTACGAGAATTACAGAAACACCAGAGGGGAGAAATATTTTATCTTTTTAATGATACTTTTATGATGCTCAAAAAGATTTTTAATCAAAGTTTTGTGGTCAATTGTCTGTTTTGGAAACTGAGATCATGAGGGAGAATGTAGATTTTAAGAATGAAGTTGAAGTGGTGGATAATTACGTATTAACGATGACTCAGAAATACGTAGGTTATCTAAACTATTTGTGAATTTTGTCGGTATGGAATCTGACATTTTAAATGGGGATCTGATTGATGAAGTTTAAAGCAGGATGAAAAAGGAGAAGGTGTAGCAAAAGAAATATGCTTAATACAGAATAGTTCAGCAAGCAATAAAAGCTTCTACTATTACAGCGGCCTGATGGCCAAATGGCTAGCGCTCAGGCCTTTGGTATCCCAGGCTTCAAGTTCGAATCCTGGCGATGGTATGGATGTTTGTGACTGGTTCGAATCCACGTTAAACTATAGCTGCCGGTCTTTTAGCCCAAAGTGTGCACAAGATGACCGTAGAGCGACAAACCAAACCAATCTTCTATTACAAGAGTCGACAACAGTATGCTCTTTCCACGGAATATTATAATTATCGACAAAGCAAATGTTAAGGTGTTGTTTGTTTTCTATTAAAAAAAAAAAATAACAGCTTTATATTTGCAAGAATGTAACGAGACTTTCCAAGTGTTGCACCATTTATAATGATTTGTATAAACGTTTTGTTTGACGCTAGAGGTTAGAAAATTTTTTTATCTGTGCTCAACACTAAAATATCACCTACATAAACTAAACATTGTTTATAACCTGGAATAACGTAAAATTCATCACTAATGTAAATTGTAAACAAAAAGCAATCAAAATGCTACCTTGCTGCATGTTGCGAGTGAAAAATGAATTCATCGAGATAGAGTTTTTATATTTAAAAATACTCTTATTATTGATGAAGTTGTGCAATTACTTCGAACCAGTCTTATGATCAATAACTTCAAGTGCCCGGCATTTGAGTTTCATACCGGAGAAAATCCTGGTAACTCCCACCAGGCAGCCTTACTATCGAAGCGAGACATAATCGTCGTCTGATCTCTTCTTTTCTGAAAGCAGTGAAAAACGCCATCAACGAACTTGAACCTGATGCCACCTGTACGCAACTTTCCACAAGGCTACGAGTCAGGTGGTAATCAGACCAGAAATGAAACCGTAAAAATAAGCTCTTATCTGTGTCGGAACTGGATGCAATGAATCTTCTGGCCAAAGGCCTTCTTAATTTGTAGGACAGGAACTCAGCTTTACCTAGCGGATTAAGCACGTGGATTTCAATTCAACTTTAAGATAAGATTTGCCTTCGATACTACTAATTGGCACCCTAATTTATGGCGTCTCGGAGTTTTCAACACTATTCCATGAATCGAACAGAAGGGTCAGCCATCCTACAGATTTAACGTGCCGATTCCATGTGTAGGTGAAGAAAAGTTTAAACTCTGGCTGTCCTGACCAGATTCGAATCCAACATGCTTTTCGTCAGGTCGCTTTAACTCGATTTTTTTTAAAAGTTTTCTTAGTTACATTTACAATTCAGTGCATGAAAGTTTTTCATTCAATACATTGCTTTAAATGGTTCTCAAAGGTAAGTTATTAAAAATTATATACTTGTGAAATTCTTTCTTCACTGAATGTAAATTGATTCTTATTAAACGGATAAAAAACTTGGCTGAGATGTACATGGGTTTTCTTCTGCATTTGTTTGCATTTCTTTCAGCTGATTTGCCAAAACAAAAGCTGCTTAAATCATGCGAAGGAAAAGGAAATATTTGATTTATTTTACATGAAATTAAAATTTTTTTTTCTTACAAAAAAAAAAAAAAAATAAACATCGTCTTACTATTAACCTTGAAAAATATCAATGACAGCTAAAAGATTTTTACTTGTATATATCTATCGGATGTATCCATTATAAGATGTCTATTAGATGTATATGTATACATTTTATAGTAATATTTTACCTTATTTTCTTAAGTGTTCATGAAAACTTTTAGAATCTGTTGCTGTACAATTGCTAACCGCTCAATGAAAACAATGCGTGTTAATTTTTTTGGCGAGAGGTCTAACTTAATGTAGATGCATTTAAAATTTTGCAATTAACTACGAAAAATATCTTTTTAAATTTTTTTTTTTTTATTTCTTTGTCTTTATCACTTTTACCGATGTTTTTATTGAAGTTGAATATTTTTAAATTTTCGTCTAATTTAGTATTGTTCATTTGTAGCTTTAATTTAAAAATGCTACAAAATTGTTCCATATTTATTAATAATAAAAGGTTTAAATATTTTGATATGCGTTCTTTAATTTTGATAACACCTTTTATACACATCCTGAAGATTCTCCATCTGCTGATACCAATTATAAATCTTCATAGATTAATTTAAAACAAATAATTCAGTGACTAAGGTTAATTTAAAAAACCAATAACAGTAGATAGGGGACAACAGTGCGTTATTTATAGAGGATATCCCGACTCTTATTGCTTTTCATCAGTTCAAGGTGAATAACAAATTTTGAGTACATCGTTTAACTAAAATTGCAAACAAACAGTTGCTTATTGAACTTTGTTCGGGACGAGCTGTAAGACAGAGTTATTGACAATTTTAATTTCAACAAGAAATTAATTTAGTTTTGCATTTGTGTTAAATTTCCGTATAGAATTATTTGCGATCGGCAGAACTGTCAAAGCAGAGGTTGCACGTACTATCGGAGTCAGCATTGAAGAAATGCCTCTGATGGTAGAGTTGATAGCATATTGAAAACGGAACAAGTTGTTATTGATTTAATTGCGGAACTGTGTGAGAAGAAAAGGTAAGACAGTTTGACTTTATCAAAGTATTTTAGCAGCGTCATCTGTCATACACTTCTATCTGGACTTCTTGATTAACATTGAGGATGATATTGCAAGAGAAATATGGCTAGTTCAGTGTATACAAAAGGAAAAAAAGAAAATTAGAAGTTTAAAAACAAATATGGGATAAATAAAATAACACATAGAAAGCTGATAAAAATATTTAGTTAAAATGTTCAGTGTAGTACGTGGACGTTTACTTAATGGGAAGAGTAATGTTATAATCAGGAAGGCGTTTGAGCAGAGTATTGGGAATATTATTATAAAAATTAGTTGCGAGCTTGTGAGTAAAATTTTTATAGAGAAGTTACAGTTGAATATCATGTGATTATGGTTGTTTCAGAGATCATCGAGAAAAGATGCTGTATAAGCGATGCTGTAATTTTTAATGATTGCCATGTCCAAGGACCTATTGGTGGTTTCAGAAGAACGTAGGACAATCGGGTGCTTATTTTGAGAAAACCTTAGATTTGACCAATTGTGAGTTAAATGGATTTGATGATAATTCCACGTGGTGTATTTGAGTTGAAGACTCCAAACAGTATTGCTCGGTTGCTGTAATGAACTAATGTGTATCCATTATTGATGCAATAATTCTGCCAATTGTGAAATAGTAGATTCAGGAAGTAATTATATTGCATCCACTTCTGCTGATCGATATTGAAGAGTTTTCAACGGAGGATGTTAAAAACATGCGCTTTATAATGAATTAACCTTACCTTGAATACACGTTCAAGATATAATTGCTTAAATATAAAATACTTTTAACTTTTAAAATGTGGAAAGAATTATTTGTTGGATAATAAAAGTTAAAATACGGAGGAAGTTCATGTTTTGTTCTTAATATTTTTGTTATATTCCGTGCCATTTGTTTTAGTTATTAATTGTTACCGTCGATTGATTCGATTAAAATGTATTTAAATATCTTTATCCATTTATACCAATAAATCTGTTGGCTGTGCTTTTCTGCCTTTTGTAGTGGATTAAATTGAGTTTTTATACGAGATCAAGATACAGTTCTTTTAAAATATATGCGGTTTTGTTTGCTTTGTCAAGGATCCGTGATTTTGATTTAAAAGTATTAATGTTTTTGTACATTAATTGTACGAAGGTTTATTTTCCCTTCTAATATACTCCTTGTATTCTATTATGGAGTTGAAGTGCCGGGAAATTGAAGAAAAATAACACGGTTTAATAAGACAAGGCACAACAAAATTTTTAAAATAATCCAGCGAAAAATATTTTCAATAGAATTTTGTGAATTCTCAATGTTTTTACTATATTTAGAGAATTTTTCAAAATTGAACTTTTTGAACGCGTGCATTACATTTAATCGCTTTTAAGCCACATAAATAATTGCATATTTAATAGATCTAAAAGTTATAGTAATAGGGAAAATAAATTTAGATTAAAAATTATACCGTGTGATTGTTGAGCAAATGAAGTATTAAAACACCTTATGAATTCCAAGCCTTTTCTCGCTGAAAATAATGTGCATGGATAAAAATTCTTATTTTAAACTTATTTAAATTGCTAATTAGAATTTTGAAAAAAAAAATTTACCTCACCCAATATATTTTTGAATATGGCAACTAAAACAGAGAACTACAAATATTTTAGTAATTCATAGGCTTACAAATATAAGCAATTTAATAAGTTAAGTGGTTTACTACTGTGCCCAAAATGTCAGACCAATTATATTTTTCAAAAAACTCTTTATTCTTCCAAATTTATTTCATCGCCTTCAAAGTATCCCCTGCGGACACAATGCACTTACGCCAACTTTTTTCTAACCCTCAATGCATGCTAAAAAGTCATTGGCCGAGATGGCCTTCGAAGTGCGCGCGCTGATTCACGTTGAATCTCTACAAACGACTCAAAACGGTGTCCCCGGAGAAATCTTTTGAGTTTAGGGAATAGCCCTTTTTTATTTTTAAAAGTAAAAGACATTATTCAATAATATATTATATTTAAATGTTCTTTTTTCGATATACATTTTTTTTTTTCGTTAAAGAAACCCCTACCGGAAGAACATATGTATAAGCGCGAGTAAAAGCCCCTTTCAAAATTCACTTTCAAATGACATGTTTAGAATTATTTAAATGTCTAAATTAGAATGCCGTTTTAGAGCTACTTAAATCTGTGCTTATCCTCATTGTGCAGCCTTCCGCTTATTTGTGCTTATTCAATTCCTACTATTACTTCACAATCTCCCTACGTATACCTCGTTCAAGTTTTCAATCATAAAAATAAAAGTACTTTTTATTCTGATTCCACTCAAGTTCAAATACCTTTTTTTTTTTGAACTTGTAGGGAGGACACTGGATGTTAATACAGTTTTTCAAATATTAATTCAGTAGTTAAATTTAATTAGTTATTTTTAGTTTTTTATATTTAAGTGGCCCTATATCTACCAATAGATAGCATAAAATAAACATAAAAAAATGAATGAAAATGATTTATAAAGGGAATTTTACAATAGAGTGAAAAAAAGTACGAATTGACAACAAATTTTTTATATATATTGCTTGTTTTAAGAAACTCCCCGAATATAAAACTAATTACTGGTTTATTAAATAAGAATATTAATGTACAGATAAGACTAAGTATTAAAAAGTCATGAGATTTTAGATTAATCTGCATTTGCTCAACAAATTTTTATTTTGCCATTTTATTCATATTCATACTTAGTCTTTTACATAATATATCTGAAAAAATTCCTGGCAATTAAAGGGCGAGGGGATAAATCCTTCTGGGAATGGGGCATTTTTTGGATATTTCACTTTGCTTTCCATGGGGCGGGGAAACTATCGTATCGTTACTATTGTATAGTAACAAACTGGAGGACATCATTCATATGTTCGAAAGGGAGAGAATGTTGAGGCCAATATCTAAAGTTCTGGAGCCTGAATGGCCGAGTGGCTGGCGCTCGGTACCACAGGCTTCGGTTCGAATTCCCGGCGCTGTGCCATGGATGTTTGTGGCAGTTCCGGAATCCACTTGAAACCGTAGGTCCCGATCTAACAGGATCGTAGAGCGTTGCGGGGTATTGTTACTCTGCGTCCGTAGCTTATCTCCAAGCTACACGCACCTCCTGGTAGTGATAATTAAGTAACGTCGAGTTGCAGCTCTTGTCTTAAGGCATCGAACAACTGTCTAAGTGTTTGTATATCATATAAAATATGTGCGTGCATTTAATGTATGCGCACATAATTTAAAAGTAAAAACAGTTTTCAGTAAATTTTGTATTTTATCTGGTGTGAAGTCCAAAATTTCAAAATTATCTCTCTGTTTCTAATTTAAGTAAAAACTTTATCTTGTAATTTATGACAATGGTGGCATATTTTTTTTTGTCTTTATAAATTTTCATGAAATTAAAATTGTAAATTGTTGAAGTTGATGGGATTCAGTTTCTTTTTTATATATATATTTTTTATTTATTTCAAATGTTCTATGGCATTGGTTTATTTCGATTTTATTTTTTGAAATTCTTTCTATTTATAAATAGTTATTTAGATTAATTATTTTTCTTTCACAATTTGTCTAGTGACAATTTGCAGTTTTTACTGATATTTTTTCCCAATAAAAGTAACTAAAACTAAAAAGCACCTGGCATTGCAAACGCTTCGCCATTTCTGCTAATTTCTTATGCATTTAATAAAAGATAAAAAGCTAAGAAATTCTTCCGTCCGTATACTCTTTGTCAGAACAAAGTATATGCACGCATATCATAAAACACTTTTGCAGAGATTCAGACAGCTTCATGTACTGATTTCGACGTTATCGGCTTCTTGCCTGAGCGAAGACAGCAGATGAAGAATTATACAACTGATTATGTTGTTACTAGTTGTTACAAACAACTTTTATTGGAATTCAACCAGAAAATCCTTCATAAACAATTATTTACTGCAAAAAAGTATCTCGTCCGGAATAGATTGTTCCATGACAATACAAAACCAAATATTACAAAAAAAGTGGTAAAAAAAGACTTAATGGTGTTTCCGAATCTAGTCGTATAATTCCAGCTAATTCTTTTAAACCACTACTTATTCGGTTCATGCAGCCTTTTTTATATGTCGTACGAAAGATCATAACGATAAGAAAAATAGAATTGGCAACTTGACACATTTGACGATGATTTTTGATATTCAGCAAGAACAATGATTTCTTCTATCCCGAAAGGATGGTGAATTCTAGTATCGTATTTGACGTCGAATCCTAATATTTAGCAAGAATGATGAACCAAAACTCTAATGCAGGAGGAGATTGCTAAAAAAGATTTGAGGTTAACTGTTTGAAGGAGAATGAAGTTGAAGTGGTGGAAAATTGCGTATTAACGATGACATAGGTTACTAAATTATTTGTGAAGTTTGTCGGTATGGAATCAGATCCCCATTTTAAATGGGGGGATCTGATTGAATAAGTCTAAAGCGCGATGAAAAAAGGAGAAGGTGTATCAAAGAAATATGTTTAATATATAATAGTTTAGCAAGCAATAAAAGCTTCTACTATTACAGCGGCCTGGTGGCCAAATGGCTAGCGCTCTGGCCTTTTTCCTAGAGGCAGCCTTACTATCGAAGCGAGACATAATCGTCGTCGGACCTCTTCTTTTTTTTTTTACATCAGTGACTAAAAAAAGTCATCAACGGACACGAACCTGATGCCAGTACGCAACTTTCCACAAGGCTACGAGTTGGGTGGTGATCAGACCAGAAATGAAAACTGTAAAAATAAACTATTATCTGTGTCGGGGATTGGACGCGATTAAACTTCTGGGAAAAGGTCTTCTTAACAAAGGACAGAAACTCGGCTTTACATTGGGTGCACAGCGGATTTCAATTCAACTTTAAGATTAGATTAGCCATCGCAACTACTAATTGGCACCCTCATTTATGGTGTCTCGGGTTTTCGAACAGTTCCCTGAATCCAACAGAAGGGGTCAGCTATCCTACAGATTTAACGTCTCGATTCGATGTGTATGTGAAAAGACTTTAAACTCTGCCTCTCCTGTCAGATTCGAATACAACATGCTTTTTCATCAGGCTATAATTCGAATTTTTTAAAAATGCTTCTTACTAACATTTACATTGCAGTGCATGAAAGTTTTTCATTAAAAAACCTCAATCTCATTAGAATTTAAAGAATCTAGATGAATCTAATCTAATTAATCGAGAAGAATCTAATTAGAATTTGAAGCCTTAAACTTCGTCTTTGTGCTTCAAATTCTAATTAGATTCATCAACATAATTCGAATCCATCTCCATCGGGTTCGTTGAATTCAAATTTCCTCATCATAGATTCCAAGATTTAGAGGACATTTTTTTATTTTCTTATAGAGTTGGATATCTTAAATCATTTAAATTCACACATGATTTAGATCTAATCTGTTAAAAATATTTCTACTTTAATTAATGTTCAATTAAATAATACGTAACATTTCGCTGTTCCATCCACAACTCTCATCGCAGTTCCATTCCGTCACAAAATTTACATATTCGCAAGGTCTGTAATAATGTACAGTGCAT
Organism: Caerostris extrusa; assembly: GCA_021605095.1. Classification (NCBI taxonomy): domain Eukaryota; kingdom Metazoa; phylum Arthropoda; class Arachnida; order Araneae; family Araneidae; genus Caerostris; species Caerostris extrusa. The sequence continues at coordinate 34,987 of BPLR01011097.1, read as the reverse complement.
GAAGTCAGCGCAAAAATTGTAGTTTATAAATACTGGCGTGTTAGGATTGTAGCACGCTATTTTATGTACTTTTCAAGTTCAAGTTGATAATTCTTATAATTATATCGAATCATTATCTGTAATATTGAATTTTAATTTGTAATCTACTAAATCAATATTTCATTTACGATAACGAAAATCATTTTTAGTTAATTATTTTAAGAATGTCAGAAGATGAAAAGATACCCGGGAGTTTTCGCTACAGCTTGGAAGACGAGAAAGAGGACCAGACACTTCTTGAAACGCTACCAAGAGTACCAGCAACGCATCACATGCAGAATCTCTTAGCTGGAGAAAATGTTGGAGATGGGTCACATGAACCATCATCTGGTCTATTTCATCGTATGTTAGACCCAAGAAATTCCACATGGAACGCTATGCGTGCTGCAGGAGAACAAGAGGCTGTCCGTTCTCCAGAAAAATTGCAACAGTCTTCTGAATACTCCTTGTTGCAACCAACTTTAAATAAAAGCAAATTATCTAATACTAACAGCTTCTTATCCGGGTCTTGTATGTGGAATAAAAAAATGCGTAGTTGCGAAAATATTCCTAACGAAGACAGTTGTCAGCCTCTTGACATGAACATGAAGGGAGCCCCATCCAAAACAGACGTAGTAACCGACAGCGAGAACAGTCACTCTAAAATGATTCAAAGTGATATTTTCACAGGTTCTCCGGAGTGTTCGAGCTCAGCTCTGAGTTCTTCTAACAGTTCAAGAAACCAAGAAGAAAAGCACGTGTGTGATGTCTGCAAAATGGAATTTACTTTGTCGTGTGCTCTCTCCCGTCACAAGTTTATTCACACTGGGTAGGAAATCGCACGTGTGCAACACTTGCCAAAAGCCTTTCACCGAGCGGATTATCTAAAATCACACATGCGTGTTCACAGTGGTGAGAAACCGTACACCTGTGATATTTGCCAAAAATCGTTTCCACATTCTTCCGGTCTCGCATATCACGCTGGTGTTCACTCTGCAGAGAAACCGCATCGTTGCGATCATTGTGATTTTAAAACTGCCTATAAAAGTTCATTGAAAAATCACTTGCGAAGTTATCATTCCGAACTTAAGGGAAGAATGCCCTCTTTGTTGTAATGATTTCTACTCAAAAGAAGCGCTGCAGTTTCATAAATGTAAACGAAAATAGTAACAACTTCTTGCAATTAATAAGTGCTTTAAAAATTAAGAAATTTAATTGTGTATAATTTTTTATGCCTAATGTCGTTTACCCTGTTCTCTAATGTTGCAACTCTTTAACGTTCTCTATTACACTTTTTGCGCCATATCTGCTATCACAAAAAATCGCTGGTAAATTTAACAAGGGTGACTGACGGAATAAAAAAAAATGGAAAATGTACTGCGACTGTCCAATAATTTTGTTTGATGGGCCCTCGAAGTATATTAATACGTACACTAAGTAAATTTTTCACATTATGAATGTTAGTCGATTATAGTTTAAGGCTGATTATAAGATTTGGAAGTTTTAATGAAATTCTTTCGTTAGGAGTTTTTGAAGTTTCACATATAATACTTGAAAATGAATACAATATCCATTTTTTAAATATGATGCTTAATTTATCTTTGTTTACATAAATAACAAATTTTAATGCATAAATTTAAGCAATGTAATATTTCACATCAAAAAAAATTTTAAATTTTTAACTTGCAATGCAGTTACGCTGTTTTAATTAGCTTTAAAATTCTTTTTAGTGTAATTGTAAAATCGATATTTTAACTAGAAGCATTTTAAAAAGTTCTATTGTCGTCTTTTTGATAATTTTCAGTCTTATATGCTTTTAAATTAAATTTTTAGTATTTTATGTTGTAGTTTGAAAATTTAAGATTTTAAATGCATTATATTAATAAATCAATGGCAGCTAAATGATTTTAATTGCATATATCTATCGGATGTATCTATTATAAGATGTCTATTAGATGTATTTATGTGCATTTTGTACTAATATTTTATTTAAATTTTCTTATAAATGTTCATGAAAACTTTAGAATCTCTTGCTGTACAATTGCTACTACTCGATTAAAATAATACGTGTTAATGTTTTTGTCGAGATGTCTGATTTAATATAGAGGCATTCAAAATTTTACTATTAACCATGAAAAATATCTCGTTAGTTTTTATTGAAGTTGATTATTTTTAAATTTTCTTCTAATTAAGTTAGTATTGTTCATTTGTAGTTTTAATTTAAAAATGCTTCAAACTTGTTCCATATTTATTAATAATAAAGTGTTTTAAATATTTTGATATCATTCTTTAATTTTGATGACACCTTTCATACAAAACTGGAAGATTCTCCACCTGCTGCCACCAATTATAAATCTTCATCGATTCCTTTAAATCAAATACTTCAGTGACTAAGGTTATTTTAGAAACCAAATAACAGTAGATAGAGGACGACAGTGCGCTATTTATAGAGTATATCCCGACTCTTATTGCTTTTCGTCAGTTCAAAAGGTCAAGGGCAAATTTTTTTGAGTAAATCGTTTAACTGAAAATTCGATCAAACGGTTCCTTATTGAATTTTTCTTTGACGGGCTGCAATACAGCGTTATTAACAATTTTAATTTCAACAAAAAAATAATTTAATTTTGCAATTGTGTTAAATTTCCGTATAAAATTATTTTGCGATCGGCAGAACTATCGAAGCAGATGTAGCACGTACTATCGGAGTCAGTATTGAAGAATTGCCTCTGATGGTGGAGTTGATGGAATCCTGTAAAAGGAACTAGTTGTTGGTGGTTTAAGTGCGGAACTGGGTCAGAAGAGAAGGTAAGACAGTTTAACTTTACCGAAGTATATTGCCAGCATTAGCTGCCATGCACTTCTATCCGAATGATTATCATTGAGGATGATACTGAAAGAGAAACATAGCTTGTTCAGTATATATAAAAAAAAAAAATTAGAAATTTAAAAACAAATATATAGGATAAATAAAATTACAAGTAGAAAGAGCTGATAAAAATATTTAGTTAAAATGTTCGGTGAAGTACGCGGACGCTTATTATTGATGACAAGAGTAATATCCTAATCAGGACAGTGGTTGAGCACAGTATTAGGATTTTTTGGGGAATATTATAAAAATTAGTTGCGAGCTTGTGAGTAAAATTTTTGTAGAGTAAGGAAGTTACAATTGAATATCATGTGATTATGTTCGTTTCAGAGATCATTCAGAGAGAATGCCGTATCAGCTGTGCAGTAATTTTTAATGATTGCCATATCAAAGGACCTGCTGGTGGTTGCAGAAGAACGTAGGACACTTGAGTGCTTATTTTGAGAAAACCTTAGATTTGACCAAATGCGAGTTAAATGGCATTTATTATAATTCCACGTGTGCATTTGGAGTTGAAGTCTCCAAACAGTATTGCCCGATTGCTGTAATTGATGTGTATCCATTAGTGGTGTAATAATTCTACCAATTGGGGAGTGGTACATTCAGGAAGTAGTTATATTGGGTACTTCTGCTGATCGATATTGAAGAGTTTTAAACGGAGGATGTTAAAAAATGCCCTTTACGGTGAATTAAATTCCCTTGAATACTACTGTGTCCAAAAAGTAAGACTAATTTTTAATTTTAAATTTCCGGGGCTTATGGAATTTCAATTTCTTTTCTTTTTTTGGTTGTTGGCACTGTCTTTGACATCTTTTTGAAAATTTGACGTCAAAATATTCATTAGTGTTTCAGTTACGCTTGGCTTTGTGAGACGCTAAAACTAATTTCGGCGATTTTGAACTAGTTGAGCAAAGAAATTGCATTGAATTTTTTTTGCGAAAACGTATAGAATGCTTTAGAAGACATTTGGTGAGCATTTCTATATCGAAAAAAAGTTCAAGTGGTAAAAACACTTCAAAAGAAGGCAAGAACGCGTTGAAGACGAAGAGCCCTCTGGTCGACCATCAACCGACGAAGCTCACGTCCAAAAATTAAAGATTTGGTGCTTGCAAACCGTCGATTTACAATTATAGACCTTGCTGCTGATGTTGGAATTTCAAAAGGATCGGTCAATTCCATTTTGGGCCTCAAGCACGCCAAATCTCGATTGGTACTGAAAACGCTGAATACGCCAGTTCACACTGCATTGATTCTTCGTGACTTTTCATCAAAAATGAAATTCATATTGTTCCACAACCACTGTATTCACACCGTGCGACTTCTGGCTATTCCCTAAACTCAAAAGTCCACTCCGGGGACACCGTTTTGAAGTCGATTGAAGAGATTGAACGTGAATCGGATCGCGCTTTTGAAGGAATAATCAAGTTTTTGAAAAACAATAATTGTTCTTACTTTTGGGCACAGTAGTGTACATGTTCAAGATATAATTGCTTAAAATATAAATTATTTTAAAATATGCAAAGTATTATTTTTGGAATAATAAAATAAAAAAATATGGATGAAGTTTTTAAGTTCTTAATATTTTTTATATATTCCGTGTCATTTGTTTTACTTATTGTTACTGTCAATTGATTCGTTTAAAATTTTTGTATTTATTTATATATCTTTAACCATTTATACTCTATAAATCTGTTGGCTGTTCTTGTCTGCCTGTTTGTATTGGATTGAACTGAAGTTTTTATACGAGATCAAGTTACAGTCGTTTAAAAACATAAAAACATTCAAAAAACAAAAACACTTCAAAGAAAAAAAAAGAAACAAAAACACTTCAAAGAAACAAAAACACTTCAAAGAAACAAAAAACACTTCATAAAAACACTTCAAAGAAGGCAAGAACGCGTTGAAGACGAAGAGCCCTCTGGTCGACCATCAACCGACGAAGCTCACGTCCAAAAATTAAAGATTTGGTGCTTGCAAACCGTCGATTTACAATTATAGACCTTGCTGCTGCATATATATATGTGTGTTTTTTCAAGTAGCCAATACTTTTTAAAAGTATTAATTATATTTTTCTACATTAATTGTACAAAAGTTTATTTCCCCTTCTAATATACTCCTTGTGTTCTATCATGAAGTTAAATTTAATAAAAATAACATGGTTTTAAACAGAAGACAATACACAACAAAATTTTTAAATTAATCCAGCGAAAAAAATTTTCAATGGAATTTTGTGAGTCAATATTTTTATTATTTAAAAAATTTTTAAACGTGTGCATTACATTAAATCGTTTTTATGTATTATTGGTGATTTGATTGAGTGCCTTGGTCGCGCAGCACCACATCTCCACTTGGCGAATGGTGAATAGTGACTGGCGGTCGAGCCCTTTGCCAGAAAAGTTAAATAAATCAGAGAAGGAATAAAAGTTCTAACATAAGAGAACAAAAACATAATTAAGACAGTAAGTCAAAGTTACAATAGAAGAGTAAAAATACAAAGAGAATAAATTAAAGTAATCTCATAAATAAAAGTATTAAAAAATTAAAGGAATAAGCACTGATGATAAATCCAATAACAAAATGCAATAAAAGAAAAACATTAACTAGGCGACAGCGAAACCGAAATCGAAATATCTCAGAAAGGAGGAAATTATTTGTTAATGTTAAGAGTATAGCGCGGTCCTTTTTGCGATTTCTGGATAGGGTGACGTCATAGTCGTTTATTTTTAAATCATTTAGAACGGGGTTAGTGGATCGGGAAACGGAGTCATAAAAGTTTTTTTGCAAGTTTCTCGACGAATGCGGGGAACTGGGAATGTCAAGACAGTGCCGAATATCATTATTTCTGAAATACCAGGGTGCGTCAGTGATCATACGAATAACTTTATTTTCGAGCTTGAGAAAGTTGCTATTGGCTGTAGAACCCCAAACTGGACTCGCATATGCAATGACAGGTCTAAGATAAGAAAGGTAGATTAATTTTTTTTTTTAGTTCAATTGTTAGTGAGGAATTTCTACAAATTAGGGGGAAGAGTTTTTCTTAATTGATTATTGAATTTAGTGCGTAGATTATTAATATGCGATTTATATGTTAGTTTGTTGTCAAGTATTACGCCAAGGTATTTAGTTTCTTTGGACCAGAAAATATTAGAATTATAAATAGTTATGTTAGGAATTAGTTAATTTTTCCTGGGGAATAGTGTTTCAGTTTTCGCGACATTAAGTTTTATTTTCCCGTTAATAAGCCGATTTTCAAGCGTGTGTATGTAGTTTTGTAATTTTTCCTGATTGTGTTTATATTTCGTCCCTGTGTGATAATATCAGTATCGTCCGCGTAGAGTGTTAATTTAATTTTGTGATCTTTGGTAACTTAAACAAACTCTTAAACAAAAATGGTCCCAAGATCGAGTCCTGAGGAACACCGGCAAGGATATGACAGTTTTTAGAATCAGTGTTATCTACAGATACAACAAAATTTCTGTTTGTAAGATAGTGTATGGTGCGGATTAAGTAGGTAGGATATTGATATATTATCATTTTATATATTAAACAGTTGATCCAAACACGATCGAACTCCTTAGCGACATCCAGGAAAACCACTGCAGTGTCGAGTTTCCATGAAAACCCTTCTGAAATATTTTCTGTGAGATTATAAAGTTGATGCGTAGTTGACAAGTTTTTGGTAAACCCGAATTGCTGTGAAATTAAAATGTTAAATTTATCAGATTCTTCATTTAGGATGTTAACAATTACGCGTTCAATTAGTTTACTTAGGCAGGAGAGTAGAGATGGATTTGTAGCTGTTAGGGAGGTTGGGTCTTTGCCGGGTTTAAGGATTGGAAGAATGCGTGGCAATTCCAATTCTTAGGAAAATGATTAGTAGAAAGGATATCATCGATTATTGTGCAAATTTGTAGGAGCAATTTAAAGGAATATTTTTAAGCATTTTGTTAGTAATATGATCTAGGCCAGCGGTTTTACCGATTTCAAGATTAGTGGTGCAGTTTATCACGAATGAAGCTTTATTGTTGGGAAAATCCTCGTTATTATGAGGCTAGGCGAGAAAGAGTAATGGTGTTTTCTACTTCAATTACAATGTTGGTTTCGTTTTCTTTAAATTGATCCTGTAAAGTCAAGTCGTAGCTAAAAACCTCAGCTTTATCAATGGCTGTTGTAACAGTGGATTGCGAAGTCTGGAAAGTTATTTTTAGTCCTTTTTTTTTTTCCTAAAAGTTTCACAGAATTTCCACATGGATCCATTTTCAACACTGACGATTTGCAGTTTGCGATCCCTTCAGTCATTTTTATTTGTGGCAAGTGCTCTACGTAAGATATTTTGATGATGATTATATATAGATTTTTATTATTTGAATCGCGATAAATTTGCCAGTATTTACGAGCGTTAATATGGTTAGTGATGAGTATTTTAATTGGACGGGGTAATTTGTACGGTTGTTAGTAGTAATAGGTTTAAAGCAGCATTATGGGCTAAATCGTTTTTAAGCTACATAAATAATTGTATATTTAGTAAATCTAAAGTTATAGTGATAGAAAAATTAATTTAGATTCAAATTATAAAAAGTGTAATTGTCGAGAAAATAAAATATTAAATTTCCTCATGAATTCCCAAGTTTTCTTGCTGAAAATGCTGTACTAAAAAAAAAAAAACTCCTCAAGGATCAACATCCATTTCATCAAGGACAAAATACTAAAAAAGAAGTCTTGCGTTCTTATATTTTATTCTGACAAAGTACACAATATCGTAAAAAAATTTTGAATAGATTTAGACACTTCAAATACGTTCGATTGAACTAAAAACGCTTTAAAACCTTTTTAGATTAATACTAAAATTACTATATACATGTTGTAATTTTGGGGGCCTGAATGGTCGAGTGGCTAGCGCTCTGGCGCTCGATACCAGGGTTTCGGATTCGAGTCCCGGCGATGTCATGGATGTTTGTGGTGGTTCGGAATCCGCTTTAAACCGTAGGTCCCGGTCAAAAATAGGATCGTAGAGCGTTGCGGGGCGTTGTTACTCCGTCCGTGGCTCATCTTCAAGTTACACGCGCCCCCTGGGTAATGCAAAGTGAATAACGTCTGTGCAGCGCTTGCCTTAAGGCATCAAGGCCAAGCTGTCTAAGTGTTTGCCGGCTGCATTGGAACAAAAAATATATATTGTAATTTTCAACTCAATTTGTGAAAAACTTTTTTTTTTTATTCATTAAGTAATTCATTTGTTTTGAAACAGTTGCTGCCAACAGTCAGTTGTTTTGAACTCCTCCCACCATCATTAAGAGAAACATGAATATGTAAATGACGTCGATGTAGAGATGTATGGCCGCATATATATGCTCTTCCGGACTTATTTCGATCATCTTTTCCTCCCATCAGCATTTGCGTGTCGTATGCCAGGTACTGAAACAGAAATAAAGGTCCTCTTCATTTATTTACGCCAATATACATACGAAGAAGCATGACAATAAGGCCCGCAGGTGTACGCAGGTGACATTTAATAATTATTAATTCATTAATAATTTGAAACAATATAAAAAAAAAAAAAAGGTATCACAAATTAATGAAAGGAAAATTTGTTTTGTCTTCAGTCTAATAAGAAAAGTATTGTTTTTAGTTAGCAAATATTTTTCAATTCATTTGTCATTATAATGGCGCATATTAGTAGATTCAGAGTTTATCAGGGTGAACCATGAAATGCTTGTTGCGACGCATCTACATTTGCTACCACAACTTGAAACAAACCCCTTCAAAGATGGTTACTTTTCATTTACTCAAATTCTAACAGATGCGCTTTTGAAATATCAATTTCTAAAATTGTCTTTTATTTAAAAACATTATGGGTTTTAAAATTAGCTTTTAACACTGCTCATAGAATGTAAAGATAATAATAATTTTAAATTTTTTTCAATATACTTTTATTCCAAATCCCATTGCATTTATTAAAAAAATAAGCTATTAAATATTGTTCAAGAATTTTAGTTTTCAAAGAAACAACTCATTTGAGAATTGCAAATGAAAACAAGTTCACTGTTCCTTCTTATACTATACATAGGGAAGAGGCATTAACAATAAATTATTTTTATTAAAAAATATCAGCGGCTTTAGGAAGCAATTTATTCAATGTTTCAGTGAATGTAATGTTCGTGGAAGAAACAATATATATTAATTCATATAAGATTCATTATTATTTGATGAAACAACACATTCATAAAAGATTCATTATCGTGGAAGATACAATCCATTCATGTAACATTAATTTTTGTAAAAGGTAATCCATTGATGAAAGATTAAAAAAGACAACCCATTCATGAAAGATTCGTTTTCGTGGAAGAAACCTGAATGATGAATCTATTTGAAATAATTTGAAAGACAAATTTATAAAAATATAATTAAAGGTTTCTTAATCATATTTTTATAAATTATATTATTTTATTTTATAAATAATTAACATACCATCATGAAAACGAGAGAACCAAGCCCTGCATATATCAACGTCATTGCCTGAAAAATGAAAGGCATATTCAATTTTTTTCATTTTTAAATCGAGTTAATATGGATATTCTGAGATGTACTTTTGTTGGTTCAGCTTTGCCAAAACTGAATTTTTGCACCATAAAACAATGTCCACATACCTGCCTATATAAGATCTACCTGCACATTGCATTTGCTTAACAAGGAATGATAAATTATAATTAAGCTAAGTTTTTTAGAAATATGCTTCGACTTTTTGATTAATGGTAGGAATTTCCATTTTTATGAAATTTTACAATAAAATTAAGATTAAAGTCATGAAAAATAATCCTACTTCAACTGCACAAAATCTCTTCATAAGTAATTTTTAAAGCAAAGTGCTTTATTTATAAAATTTATGGAATGGACACTATCTAAAGTAATTTAAGTTCGTAAACATAATTTTAATTTTTACATGATATTATAACAACCTTTTTATCTGTTTGAAAGATGATTTTTTACCCAAATAGTTAGATATCTATACGTGAGAGTATTTTTGTAATTTGGATGCCATGTTGAGTTGAACTGACAATTTAAAATATCGTTTATTGCCAAAATTATCAGGATTTAGATGTTAGGGTGCTTTTTAAAAACACAACTTAATGTGAGTGCCATTTATCTATATTATTTATTTTGAATATTTTATTATTTTTGATAGTTCAATAACGTAATTGATTCAATAACAATAAAATTCAATAACATTAAAAATATTCAAAATTTTAATGTTATTATAGTTTAATAACATTAAAATTTTGAATATTCCCTACCAAGAAAATTGTTTTTATTACGGCTATTTCCTTTTTTATAATATGCATTTAAATAAGCTATTTTTATTTTTCAATGATCTTAACGAACGGAAAATATGATAAAGAGAAGTATTAAACATTTAAAATAGATAACTTTACCATGTTTTCATTTTAGTCAGCTAATTAATAATGATTACAGTAGTTCTTATCATCGCGAATGACGTTAGATGACAATATACGGAAGGCAATATACTGAAAGCATAATATAGCGCACGACTTTATAATGATTGTGCGTTTTCTAAATATTCCTACGAAATTACTTAATGTGTATTATCGATAGGCTACTATAGTACACTAATGATAAAAATCTAATTAAATAACGTTTGTTAGATAATGTAATTCTTAGAATTTAAATTATTAGATGAGTTAAAAACTAAAAAGCAGTTTTACTTTATTAAATTCAACAAAATATAAGAATTACGTACCCGTTCTCGAACGAAAATTGCGATGATACCGAAAAGCACCAATATGAGGAGCAAAATGCACAGAATGCCTCCACAGCTGGTGAAATCAAACTAGAAAATAAAATACTTGTATTAACCAGTGACGGATTTAGGTTCGATGGCGCCCTAGGCCCAAGTTAATTTGACACCCTTATATAATAATAATAATAACACGAATAGCAATGATGGATTCGAATTAAATTTAGGTATGAATTTAGGCATGAATTAAATATATATATATATATATATATATATATATATATTGAATAACAACTAAACATGCAATTTAGAATAAATTGCTTTTAATTAAGAAATAAATCATATCTATCTAATTGATTATATAATATATTTGGTTCTTGCTTTCATCCGTGCGAAAAGTATTAATGACATCCTCATACTTAGGTTCTTGCACTGATTGTATTTCACTGCTTAATAAATTTGTTTAGTACCTATTTGTAAAATATTTTAAATTTTGCTACTTACACGAATATACCCTTAAATATTGACATCTTGAGGTTGTCAAAGCAAGAAAAGAAGCATTAAAATTCTGTCTTACAGTTGATAAAAAACAAAATCGATTTCAAATGTTTGCCGTCTCGAAAATTTTGGCGCCTTTAAAAATTAACCCCAGTCCCGAGCCTCGCGGGCTTAAGCCAGAAACCGTCACTGGTATTAACATTTCATGTAATTTAACACACTTTCAAAGACTTATTCAAGTTAAAAGCTCAATTACTAGGTATTAAATTAGAGGTATTTGGCAGTGTCGGCGAAGGAGTTTTCAAGAAATTACCCCAAGAACTCGTGCCAACAGTTAGCCTGGCAAGTATGATGAAAACTCACGCTCATTCTGTAATCCTGCAGGTGTACATAAAACGCCGAATAATATTTTGGAATAAATTTTAATTTTTCTCTCTCGTGCAGGATTTTAGTGTTTTGGCTTAAATATTGCTGCAATATATATTTAGTATATATATGTACTGCATGTTTAACATCTGTTTAATATATTATTGTTAAAGATAAACAAATTCCCAGAAGAAACTGATAATTTGAACATTCATGTTTCAATTCCCAAATGCAAATATTTTTTTAAATGAAAATTTTTCTATTTTCCATGACTCTTATTTTATTACTTCATTTCTACTTTTTCTTCATTATCATCATCAGTGGCGCAACAGCCCTTTGGTAGGCCAAGGCCGTCTGCCTATTCTGGCAGATTTCTAGTCAGGAGATGTTTTATTTTTACGGGGTAGGTTTGTCAAGGACTACGCCCAACAGCAATATTAGACCGGGACCTACGGTTTAAAGTGGATTCCAAACATGGCACCGCTGGGACTCGAGCCCGAAACCTGTGGCGCCTAGAGCCAGAGCACTAGTCACTCGGCCATTCAGGCTCCCTATTATCTCTTAACTAACATTATTTTGTGAAACATATCTTTTTAGTTTATTTTGACCAGGAATAAAATTTCCAAGCCTGTAATATCATTTTTTTTCCTGATATGTCATTTTCTACTGACATAAAACAAAATTTCTACTTACTAAAAGCTGTATAAAACTATATATTAACAGAAATCATCAGCATTGTATTTATGATATTTTTAGAGTACTTAAATACAAATTATTGTAAGCAAAAATACTAACTTTAGTGTAAAAGGAAAATATAGTAACGGCAAAGCAAACTGACGCACATATTCCAACGGCTATTAAGACGGTGTTGATGTCGTAACTAAATAAAAATAAAATTTAATTAAAATTCGCGTAAAGTGAATTGAAATCGTTAATATATATAAGAGTAGTTAATGAAAAATTATACCTGGACATAATTCCCATCATAATAGAGGCCGCTAAGGTCTGCAAAAAAAGAATAGAGACAACAAAGAAATTATAAATTATATATATATATATATATACAGAGAGAATATAGAGAGGAAACATACATTACGTTATCACAGCTTACAATAACACATTAATTATTAAATAAAACAATGAATCAAAATAAATTTGACAGTTAATAATTTAAATTGTTTCATAATTAAATTTATTTTTAAAAATCTGAAATTTTAAGATTTGTAATTAAATACAAATTACTTATCGTTTGGAAAAGGAATTTATATCAGTTTTGTGTTATAAAAAATGGATTTTCAGAGAAAATTGTTGAGACAAATACGTAAATGGTAGGAAATTAGAAAAAAAATATTTTAAGATCATCTTTTAGCTATAAAAAACATTTCTATCAGAATTTTCTTTTACTGTTTTTTTTTTTAAATTAAGTTTCATGTACTCGTTTTGAAGGATTTCATTGAGCAAAAGTGAAGAAAGAAATTTATATCTGTTTGCATTAACCCAACTTGTCCTCATGAATAGATGTCGGGAAGAAAAACAAATCACTTTCTAAGATTAAATACGAATTTTTTTTAATTAAAAAAAATAATGTTGTTAATTTAGATTTAAAAGGGAAATCGAACTTTGAAACTTGAACTTATCGAACTCATTCAAAGAAAAATAATACGTTCTCGATTTTTAGAGAAATATTAGTAGTGTAAGCGTGCTCCTTCCTACACACTGTCAAGAACGCTCCCTGTGGAGTTCAGGAGAAATGGTCAATCGGCCTTGAGACTCTCCCCCGAGAGAAAGTACAGCGCAACCTGCGATCCAGCTGAGAAACATTTAGTTTATAGTCACTCATCTCGAGAAGAAATATATTTAGCGCATACCAGCGCCTTAGTTAGCCTACAAACTCTAACCCAGAAAGAAAGTATTTTTCGCACACCCTACATTTAGCCGATTTTCAGATTTTTGACCTAGAAGAAAAGTACTTTCACGAATCTATAATTATATATCTTTTAAATGTGTTAAATATTGTATATCTCTAACTGTATGTGTGTGGTATTTGTACATGTGTAAAAGCTGAGTTCTTCAACCTGTGCCTGAGGTATCTCAACCCCACCCCACCCAGTGACAATCTGGTTTGCTCAACCTGCACACTATAGAAGTAATATTTTTGAAATAGTAGTTACTTTTATTTGGTAACGACAACATTTTACTTTTATTATTAATTTTATTCTCGTGGCCTTTAATTTTATTTCTTTCTCAGAATTTGTTCGAAAAAGGTTATTTCTTACAAATACAGTTACAAATACAGTTAGTTAATATTTCTTACAGTTTGGAAAAAAAAATTTAAATAATAAAATAATAATAGTAATAAATATTTAAAATAAAATAAAAATTTTAGTTAAAAAAGTAATAATTTCACGAACAATATTTAAAATTTGATTTTTATTGTACTAATTATTTATTAGGTATTTGATAATAATTCTTACGAAGATTGACAGCAATATGACGTTTGCAGGATATTTTCGCCTGAAAAGTAAAACGAACAATAAGGTACTCATAAATATAAGGCTGAAATTAAAATAAACTAAATATTCTGAATAAAAGAAAATAGTTTCCTGAATATTGCCAACAATTATCTGTAGACTTTCTGAAACCTTCAATGCTATATGCTTCCCTCTTTGTGTCAGTTTTAAATAAATTAAATGTACTTTTCCAGGCGTTGGTCTAAAATTTCATTTGAAGAATTCTTATGCATGTTTATATTTATTCTGAAAATATTTTCGAAGTAAAGAAAGTATGAAGAATAAAATCGTACGAATTTGAGAATTACCTTAGATTTCAGAACAAACAAGTCCAAAGTAAACACCTATAAAAACGGCCCTGCAAAACAATATTCATATTTAATTAAAAACTTTTCAATAATTTTGAATAAAAATAATGGAAAAGTGTTATAAATTATATGACTGTATTATTAGATAAGAAAAGATAATCTCAATCTCACGAACTTGAATCAGTTGATTGTAAAAGAGAAATAATAAGCTAAAATAGGGATTCAAATATAGAAAATAAATTCAGAGACGACATTTTTTCTACTTACAGAGCCATATAATTCACATAATAATGGGTACGTATGAATTCCTTTGTATTGGGCCTGAAAGAAAGAAAACGTACTATATTTGTTACTTTATATTGTTAATGCATAAATTACTTCTAGGCCTTTCATTGAGAAGCGATTCAAAGTAAACGTCTGAAAATAATAACTATCAAATATATGTAGTGAAATTTACGTAAAGGATTTTAGCACAATCCATTTTTTTTTTAATATCGCATCTTTTCGGGCCTGAAGGGCCGAGTGGCTGGCCCTCGGTACCACAGGTTACGGGTTCGAGTCCCGACGGTGCCATGGATGATTGTAGTGGTTCGATATCCACTTTAAACCGTAGGTTCCGGTCTAACAGGATCTCTAGCGTTGCGGGTGTATTGTTATTCCGAGTCCGTTATCTTCAAGATACACGCCCCTCCTGGGTAGTGCTAAGTGAGTAACGTCGGTACAGCGCTTTGCCTTAAAGCATCAAAAACAACTGCCTACGTGTTTGCCAGCTACATTAGAACAAATATATACATATATATATTCCATCATTTTTTGATTCCCCCAAAAATGATTATTCGAGTTTGATTTCTTTTGAATGGAAAAAATGAATACTAGCTTACTTTTGCAAGTTAATTTTCACCGCATTCGATACACATATTGGTTATTGATTTACAGAAGCTAATCCCAATTTGTTATGAAAGCCGCAAAAGTTTCGTTATTGTCAAATTTTCAGACCAATTTACAGGTATTTTTGCAATTTTCTCAGTCTCCAACTGGCAGAATGGTAGGAATGAAAGATATTTTTCATATAATAACGACACACAGTTTAAACTAAATAAACAAAAATTATAAAATTTTCCAGTGTTAAAATTAAACAATAGTTTACATATTTTCATGAAAATATTGGGGTTTTTTTTTCTTTTTCTTTCTAATGCAGCTGGCAAACACAGACAGCTTGGTCGCCTTAAGGCCAAGTGCTGCACAGACGTACTCACTTTGCATTACCCAGGGTGCGCGTGTCACTTGAAGATAAGCTACGGACGCGGAGTCACAATGCCCCCGCAACGATCTTGTTAGACCGGGACCTACGTTTTAAAGTGGATTCCGAACCACCACAAACATGCATGGAATCGCCTGAATTCGAACCCGAAGCCTTGGTACCGATCGCCAGAGCGCTAACCACTCGGTCATTCAGGTTCCAGAACTTTAGATATTGACCTCAACATTCTCTCCCTTTCGAACATATGAATGTTCTCCAGTTTGTTACTATACAATAGTAACGATACGACAGTTTCCTGCCTCATGCACAGAAATGTCTTAACTGGAACACATACATGTTTTGGATTCTATGCCAGGCTAAAAAAGTGAATAATAAAACGTTATGCTTCAAATGTATATGAACAATCTGTAAATCAGTATGTTAAGTACTGGTTTGGGCTAAAATACGAGGCACCCTTTAAAAATGCAGGGACATACAAACACAGTGTATGTAAAAAAAAAAATTAAATGAAAAGAATAGCTTCAAAATGTAAACATCGTTATTTGATTTGTTTGGTTTTGGTTTGGTTTGTCGGTCTACTATCATCTTGTTCACACGCTAGGTTAAACAGACCGGGACCTACTTTTTTTAAAGTGGATTCCGAACCATTACAAACAACCATGGCACCTCCGGGACTCGAACCCGAAACCTGTGGTACCGAGCGCCAGAGCGCTAGCCATTCAGGCCCATGAAAATATTGTAGTTATCTTTAGTTTAATTCATATTACTGACTAAATTACACTTCTGTTGGCATCTTTTTCTTTTATCATTAATTGAGACGACTTTCAGTTGATATATATATATATATATAATATATATATAATTTATATATATGATATATATATATATAAAATTTATTGATACTACAAAAAGTTCTTTTGGCCATTGCTCGCCATCACAAACTCCGTTGCTTAACTTACTTGCCCATGCTCTTACATTGGAATCGCCGTACTGGACCACACCCTCGCACGGGTTACATCCTTGTTGGTGGCGCCATCCATTGTCCCTTATATTAACAAATAGTTTACACTTCTAAGTAAATTAAAATAATTCTCCTTTTAAAAATTTCCTCAGAAAGTGAAAACGCTTCTTTTAAACTTAACACTTTAATAAAAATTAAAGAAATTAATTTCATTGTTTTAAAGAAATAATAAACTGGCTATAAAAACAATGTAAACCACTTTCGTAATAAATTTTAAACTTTTGATTTCCTTCAAAAAAGCATATCTCAATAGAATATTCTGTTAATAGATTGTGATTTAATAATCAGAAAGAATTACAGGTTAGAGGATTGAATACTTTACTTAAAAATGCAGTAACTTACTCGAATATGAATAGTGCAATAACTGCCAAAGTGAATAACAGTTGTAGTGTTAAAATGAGATACACCTGAAAATAAAAAATAGTTGTTAGATACAAAAAAAAAAAATGTTTGTTTAGGTATAATAAAAATATAATAAATTCAGTAACTAATAAAGCTTGTAATTAAAGCTGGTTAAAATTTTCTTTTATGACTCTTGCTTTTCATCGCACAACGATTATGTTTATTACTTACAACAGATATAATCCGAGGTTCACTTGAATATGGATCACATATTTTTACACCTGCCAATAACACTGAATTGCAAAATCTCAACACCTTGTATTATACCGCATTATGTTTAACAGCAAGTCTATTTAAATGGACCCGTTTCCAGATTCCTCACAAAGAAAGCCCTTTGCGTCAGAGAACGTTAACGCTGGCAGAACAGTTCGGTACATTAAAACATATCTCTTTTGATCCAACTTCTCGTCTTGCAATATGTCTTAGACCTAGTCTGTCTGTCAGTACCACAGGGTCATAAAGTCAGGTTCCCTTACAAAGTTCATAAATATTTTGAATAATATACATAACAAGTGGACTGAAAAGTTCGTAGGCTGACACATAGATTGCGCTACTAGTATTAAATCCATATGATTTTTAGTTATCCTAACCTTCAAAAGACACGCATATAAATTTGACAGCTGTTGCACTATTAGTATGTGAGTTATGGCATTTTTAGTGAAGTTATAGCATTTTTAGTGTTCATCACGTGCAGTCCACTCGGCTGACTGTCGATTGGACTCCGGTGTGAAATGATGGAGCCATGTTTCATCCGTTGTCCCATATCGACGCAAAAATTCGGGTTTATTGAGATTGAACAGCTCCAAACACTGCTTAGAATCATCAATTCCTTTTGTTTTGGGTCGATTGTGAGCTCGCGCGGCACCCTCTTTGAACAGAGTTTTCGCATATCCAAATATTCATTCACGATATATCCAACAGGTTCCTTTGATATCTTTATTAACATACGGAAATTCCTTTTTATCCCTTTTATCAAACTAACAAAAGTTGCTTCACTAAAAATGCTGTAACTCGCATACTAATAGTGCAACAGCTGTCACATTTATACATGTGTCTTTTGAAGGTTAGGGCTAACTAAAAATCATATGGATTTAATACTAGTAGCGCCATCTATGTGTCAGCCTACGAACATGTCAGCCCAACTGTTATATCTGTCATCTCGTTGATTCCCAACTTTCCACTAATTGAACAACATCCAAAAAACATCATTCATTTTCATGATCTTAATTTCCTAAATAAACAATTACCAGCATGCATAAATAAACATCTTTTTAAGCAATGTAAAAAACATCATAAGGAAGATAAATTTTTTTTATTGCCTATAGAGCTTCTAAAACCTCTGCTAAAGATTCCATCGTAGCTATAATAAGTTTAACTGAACGAGGATATTTAATTGGTCTTTACCGATGAAACTTTTGTTTTTTTTAATTGCTTCTCTGGTCTTATGTGAACTCAGTTCAAGAATACATTATTTTAACGTCATCCTACTGCTGGCCATTCAGATACAGTCCTTTTCAATCTACAGCAGTTGTAATAAAATTACTTGGTTATCTAATCTTAAAAATAGCTATCTCAATTTCATCTACCTATTTTGTTTGGATCTCAGGGCATGCTGGAATTGCAAGAGAATGAATTAGCTGATTCTCTGGCGAAGGACTCATTGGATATTGTAATTATTCATTGGGTATTCCCAGAGGACATTAGTATTCATAAAAAAAAAAAAAGGCGATACATAACGAAACAGAAGAAATATTGCATGACAGCAAATCATTTTCATTTAGGCGCGATCTAACCTAAACACCGTCTGTATCCTCCGAATAGGAAAGCTGATGTTATTTGTCGCCAATCATCAAAACGACACATTTGGTTTAATAATTTCATCAAAATGAGGCGAAAACGGCAGAGCACATCTGATTTCAATATAAACAATTTGTGAACCACAGAAACAAATTTTAAAACAGTTTCAGATACGATAGATTTCTTTCTCCTTCAAAAAAAGTCCGAAATCTTTGTTTTAACTTTCCATGCTAACTTCAAGTCTAATCAGGACCTAGAAAAGGTTTTTTTCTCTTTTACCATCTAATGGTTAATTAGAGTTTGTTTTTAATCTAGTTTATTGAACTATTTTTTATTTTTAATACAAGAGAAAATTTTGTTCCATATTTAAGCTTTGGTCTTCCCTCCAGTTACAAGGTTATATTTCATATTTATTAATTTTTGTTTATTGGGCAGCAATTGGATAATTCAAGATAAAGCATTCAATCGGCGAGCATAAATCTCAAAGTCAAGTCAAGTTTAGTCAAGATAGTTATACTGTTAAGAAGCATTTCCATTGTCAACTCGACGCTAACGTGACGTCAATTTTTACGAATCAGATTAGCCATCGGGAATGATTGATAGTAGAATGAATGAATCACTGTCAATCATTTACGATCGCTAAACTGATTCATCAAAGTTGAATTAAACTGATTTGTCAAAGTCGTTTTAGTGTCGTATTGCAATTGAAATGCGTTCCTAGCCTAATTATAAAAGCTAAATATCTAAGTGTATGATATTGCCTGTTATTTTATAAAATTCTCATTTTATTTAGTATAAAAAAAATTAAAGTATAAAAAATAACTATTCTAGATTACTCTAAATGCATTCTATCTGATTCTATTTACCTTTCTAACGAACACTTTTCGCACTTCTACATCTGTAAAACCGGTATATTCAGGTAGGGATGAGGAGTTTTTATTTTCTCTGCCAGGTCTAATAGGGCTTGAATTTAATTGACTTGGATTGACTGCTTGGACGTAGACCACTATCAATGAAAAAGATTGAAACAAGATACAGCCACTGCTATATGCCATAAAATTCACAAGAATATTCCTCAAATTAAATGTATCTTTTCAAGATTTGTACCTGTGAGGGCACTTACACTCAAGAGCCAAAACATTATCACCACCTGTCAATAACGAGTTGGCCCACCTTTGGCGCGCAACACAGCTTCAACCCGCCTTGGCATGGATTAATACCACCACTTAATACCAGTTAAATACCACTTCCACCTAATCATGTGCCTTCCACGTCATCCAGGCGAGTTCATTGCAAAATGTAGGGGTGGTCATAATGTTTTGGCTCTTGAGTGTATATATTAAAATAAATAAATTTATAAAATTGAGCTCTTTTATTTTGAGCCAAATTTTTAATAACATTTCATAATAAGCCACGTCTGCACTAGCGCGAAAAAGTTTTGAGCTCCACACATCCACTTACACCAAGGTGGCTTGTTGCAGTTTGGATGGAAATCGAAATACATGAGATTCGATTTATCAACTTTTGAGGTCACCATTATTTGGGAATTGTGTTTTGGTCTCGCATCAAAAGATTTATGACCTTTTTTGCGAATCAATTGGAGATCTACATGTAAGGGGGAATTAAGGACATTAGTTTTTCCGAGTTCAAAATATTTTTTTACAAGTTTTATTAATTATTATTAGTTAAATTATTCAATTTATTTGTTAATTATTATGTTAAATTCTGGACACGTAATTAATGAAAGAGAAATAAATTCCTTTTATGCGATAAATCTGTCTTTAATAGGGCGTATAGCCCTTTGATATAAATGCAAGCCTCAAGTATTGCTTCCATAAATCTAAATTGTTAGTCAAGTTAGTCTTGGGAAGTCGTCACACCAATTTGAAAATTCTTCTTGTAGCTCCCGAAGAATATGGATAGGTATTTGGCACTCTGCAGTTCTACAGATTAATGCTCAAAGTAATGAGTAAATCTGTCAATGCATTTGAGTATTTTGACAGCAAAGTTACGGTTAAAAATCGGAACTGCTGATTAAGACATTTGCGGTAGATTCAAATCTTGAGCGATTTTCATAAACTCTCCTATATTTCCTATATTTGCTCACTTTTACAATAATTTAAATGGTACTTTAGAGTCATAATTGATAAGTGCTGATTATTTTCAGAAATTGCAAATGCTTTACACAAAAAAAAAAAAAAAAAACCTGGTTTCCTACATCCATCCATTGCGCAAAGTGTCGTCAATTAATCACCTTAAAGGGCTTTTTTTCATGCTCTAATTTATATGTGAATGTCCAAATAATGACATATAATTAACACAAATAATTATACCATTGATTGTTGGTTGAAAACTATTTTAATCAATGAGCATAGTTTTCAGTTTGTTTTCTAATTTTGACCTGCAGTTTAGTATGTTAAATAATAGAATTTACATTTTTCTAACAAAAAAAAAGGCGAAATGAAAGACCGAAGTTTTAAATTTATTCCTATTAATTTTTACCTTGATTATAAGGAAGTGGTGGTGGGTAATTCCTTCCTGAATAAGCATACGAAAAACTTGGGATATATTGCGGATTATAGTATTGTTGTGGTTGAGACGTTTGGTTTGGCCCTTGAATTTGCTGCGGCTGTGGAACTTGGCCTGATTCTGCTTGGTTTTGTTGTGGTTGTTGCTCAGGTGGAGGTGAGGGCCGTGAAAAATCATTATTTTGATTGTCCTTTTCTTGAATTGTGTTTGTTTGTGGTGGTTCTTGTTTAGGCATAGAATCTTTATTGTCTTTCACCAAAAATGGCTGTCCTAGAGAAAAAAATATATCATTTAGAAAACCCTACGAATACATCCAAGAAATATCGAAGTACTGGTATTTAAATTTAATTACATCGAATTTAATATCACAAGGAACATAATATCATTCAGTATTGAGTTAACAATAATAAATGTAATAATCCAATAGATATTTTCTGATTTGTCCTACTATATCTTTATTAAGATGAATACGCATATTTTATAAGTTATAAAATATGCGTATTCGATATACACTCAAGAGCCAAAACATTATCACCACCCCTACATTTTGCAATGAACTCTCCTGGATGACGTGGAAGGCACATGATCAGGTGGAAGTGGTATTTAACTGGCATTAAGTGGTGGTATTAATCCATGCCAAGGCGGGTTGAAGCTGTGTTGCGCGCCAAAGGTGGGCCAACTCGTTATTGACAAGTGGTCATAATGTTTTGGTTCTTGAGTATGTATGTAATTAATATATATATATATATATATATATATATATATACGAGTTAACAATAATAAATGTAATAATCCAATAGATATTTTTCCGATTTGTCCTCCTATATCTCTATTAAGATGAATATGCATAACTTATACAAAATTTTTTTATCTAGAATTGATGAGATCATTCTTCTATTATCGATGAAATAGTATAATAGCGAAAAAATTCATTTTGTATTGTCACTACCTTACAAGCATTTTTTTTTTAAAATGAACATATTTTAATGATACTTAAAGGTAAAGCAATGGTAAATTGCTTCTGGAGAACATGGGAAAAATAATCCCCTTATTTTCAATCTTAATTTAATAAATAGGAAACACTCATTGCGACCAATTTTCTGGATTGTGAAAATAAAGACGATAAATTTGTAGCTCCTTTTTGAGGTTTGGTTTGTCTCTCTACAGTCATCTTGTGCACACTTTAGGCTAAACAGACCGGGACCTACAGTTTAAAGTGGAATCCGAACCACTACAAACATCCATGGCACCGTCGGGACTCGAACTCGAAACCTGTGGTTCCGATCGCCAGAGCGCTAGCCACTCGGCCATCAAACCCCTCCCATTTTTTCGAGGAGAGTAAACAAAAATAATTAAGAACGTTTACTCGAATACTCGAACGACTTCAGAGGTGTAGGAAAGACTGGAAAGGGAAACTAAAAGGATGTCCTCTAATTTAAAAAAGAAGGTCAGAGAAGATGAGGCGAGAACTGTCAGAGGATTGAAGGAATCTGATGCCGTACAAGTGGAACAGTGGTTGGGTATGAGAAGTGGATTGGTAAGGAGAAGTAGCTGATGAAAAGCTATTAGAAAACAAGAGCATCATACTGCTCAAGGATCAGGTAGACTTTTTTATTTGAGTCTTCCACTTTTGGAGAACGGACAAGAACGCTCTGAAGGCTTTAGGAAGGGGATTGCATGGGATCGAAACTATTAGTTTACAGTTACATATTCGGAAAAGATGGAAGAGAGAATATTTTTTTCCTGTAGCTATACATGCGTGGATGGGGTTCAATAGTGCTTATTGAACCTTGATAAACTGTTTCGGAGGCGAGTTTTGAGCATTGATCTTGGGTCTCAAGTGTTAATCTTAAGATCTTAATTGTTCTTGGGAAAGCGATGGTATTTATCCCAGTTAGCCCAATGATCAAATGAACAATTTGTGCATTATCGCGGTATATCCTGAGCAGAGTTACATGAACTGAAGAAATCAGGCTTCACTGATGTGGTAAAACCCGTAGCACCGCCGGCAATGTCTCTGCCTCCGTATTTTTCTATGGAGATATGAAATCCAAGGAGTTCTTGAAAATGGTAGATCTTACCAGTGGTGAGTGTATTAGCTATTTTGGTAGGGTAATAGAGACATGGCTTTTTGCCTTTGTAGAAGGTTGAGTAATATCTAGTACTGCGAAATTTCTACGGAAGATTTCTTGTACAGTGAAGGAAGGAAGAACTCTTATCACTTTGGGGGATTGGTCTTTTTAAGATTTTTTTTTTTTTTCGTTCTAATGCAGCTGGCAACCACTTAGACCATTGTCTTAGATGCCTCAAGGCAAGTGCTGCACAGACATTACTCCATTTGCATTACCCAGGGGGTGCGTGTCACTTGAAGATAAGCCACGGACGCGGAGTAACAATGCCCCCACAACGCTCTAGGATCCTATTAGGACTAGTATCTGCGGTTTTAAAGTGAATTCGAACCACCCATGGGCAGGCCGGGATTTGAACCCGATACCTATGGTACCGAGCGGCAGAGCGCTAGCCACTCAGCCATTAGGCCCCCGTCTTTTAAGATTGAAGCATTTAAATGCCGTATCTTTGTGAAACAGAGTGGGTTTGAAGAAGTAGTCATCTTCTGTATCAACGGATAGCTTGAAAAAGTTTTCTATAGAAAGAAGTGATTTTATGTTGAGAACTGTTGTCTTGAACAGTTTGCAGGTTTCAGGCCAGTTTGGGTCTAGAAATGAAGAAATGAGTGTTTACAAGCGGGCTTTTCTGCAAAATCTAGGAAATCCATGCCGTTACGCAGATAAAAGGAGTTTCTTACTGAGGTTGAAGCAGAATAGATGTTTTCTGGGTTTTTCGGTTAATTTGCAAATTAGATGCTTGAGTGGACGAGCAAATCTATCCTTGTCAGGAAGTATGTGGTCTTTTTGTTTCTTTCTTTCGGTGAAGAAGGGGAGGACGTTTTCTTAATTTCCACAGAAGTTGATACTGACGAAGTGAGACTGCTTGAACCTATAGGATTTTCAGATCTTCGATGGTATTTGTCAAATTTTTAGCTCAGCTTTTCAGCTGTCAAGAGAATTAATAATAGCTTGGTAATTTTTCATCATTCCATCGTATCTTTTCTTCTCGTAAATACCCCATACGGTGGAAGAGATTGTTCGTGAAGATGAGGAATTCATTGAAGTATTCAAGGAAGGATAATTTCCTACCCTACTGGTCGAGCGTTTAGTTTAAGCATGGCAAGGCAGCAAAATTTGTATATAACAAATTGAAAGAAGAGCGAGAATTTCTAACATGCCGAGGGCTCTTTCCGGGAGAGGGCGAAAATTTAATAGAACTTATTTGATGAAAAAGGCTTTGCCCGTATACAGCAATATGGTTATAACGAATAAATTATTCAAATTATTTATTTATTTCTACCAACAATACTTTAATTATGAAAATTAAAAAAGTAATGGGAAAAGTGTATTAGAAAGGGGCTAATCTTCTAAATCAAGCATTAAATTGCTTTGAGATTTTAAAGATCATTTTTCCCACCAAAAAGGAAAAAAATCTAAAATCATTGTTTATAATTTATCTCACTAAGAAGAAACATTTATTACTTAAATATTATCAAAATATTATCATTATTCTAAATATCCACAAAAATACTTGAATTTTCAAGTAAGCAAATGGTGTTTTTTAAACTAATTTAAATATATTTCAGAACCAACAGCATGACAATGACAAAGAAAGAAAAACCGATCCTATTTTGTCACTGTTTTTCACTTGCAACTTCTTTAAAAAAAAAGGAGTTAAGCATATTTATTATTTAAAAAAAAAAAAACTCCCTTAACTCTCTCTCTCTTTTTTTTTTTTTTACCTTGACTGAATCGGCGTTTTGAATCATGATTGGGCAAGATTTTTGGTTGATGTGGCATTTGATTGATTCCCTGTGGCAAGATTTGTGGTCGTACCATTTGAAGGTTTCCTTGAGGTTGTTGCTGCATTTGATAAGTTCCTTGTGGCCCCATATTTGGTTGTTGTGGCATATGATAGATTCCTTGAGGAAAGATTTGTGGTCGTGGCGTTGGAATAGTACCTTGAGCCTGCTGATATGAGGTGGGACTGGAAGCTTTCTGTTCCCTCTTCCTTCTTGTCTGCTGCGTTGGTTTGAGATTTTGTTTCTTTTTTCTCCTTTTTCGAATCATCGGTTTCCATTTCTCACTTAAAAGATCTGTCAAGAGAAAATTTAGACAAATTGAAAAAATTTTTCTTCATATTCAAGTATTTTTCTATTCATTATCATTTTAACTGTTTAACAAATATAATTTCAATATTTAGAAATCACGCTGTATTAAATCAAATTTACCGAAATAAGATTTTTGGAATGTACCTTAGTTTCATGTGCTAATAATGAAAAAATATATTGGTTTACAAAAGGCTGCTGATAGAGTAAGAATCATTTAAAAGAAAAATTGTTAGATATATGATTAAAATTCAGATTTAGATAGTTGTGATGAAACTTTACTTTTTATGTGAAAATCACCAAATAAAAAGCCGCAGCGAAAAATAATCTCCAAATAAACAAGCTAAACTCTAAAATGTAGAACTCCCGTTCTTGTAGTATTCTAACATATTGCTTCATAAATTTCTTGGGTTATTGAACACTGATATACTTCCATGTGTATTCGTCCAGCAAAGTATGTTCCCGCATGATAAATTGAAATTCAAGGAAAGATTTCAGATATTTTTTGTAGCTTGAATTCAATTTTTATAATTTTTTTTTCAAAGAAGTTTCCATGGTAACATATATTGCTCATGTTTTTAAACTTTATCGTAGCACGCGAAAATCGAAACAATTCTATGAATTTATTTTAAAGTAAAAAAGTATTAAACTCTCTAGATTTAATTCCTGCTATTCTCCTTATTTTATGTTTATCGAAATTTTTCAATGGGTGCGATGTCTGGTCAAGATGGATTTTAATTTTGGGACAAGGGAATTTGGGTCTACTTACCATTACTATTTTAATTTCTGGGTCAATTTACAGTTCCGCAGAGAGTATTACAACAGGTACTTTTTCAGAGATTTGAAATGCCAATTTAAAACGCTTGATTGACGTAAGGCTTCGCTTGTTCGACACCCAAAAGACCCATTTGAGCACTACTTAACTGTGGCAAAGGTTATACAAGAATGTGTCCCAAAAACCTCATTTTAAAGCATTTTTATGGACAGAAAAGACATATACAATCCTCAGTGATAATTGTGAAACGGCATACAGTCGTTCAGCGTCTATTTATTGCGCTTTCAGACCAGGGGTAAGTACAATAAATATCGGTTAAAATCTAGGATCCTGTACCCTTTGTGCCAAACACATCGCCAAGTTGCCAAGTCGGTAAATAAGCACAGAAATGAAGGGGCCAGGTAGTTTGCGCTGTAAAATGATATTACGCCAAAATCCTTTACTGGGTTGCCAAATCGCCAAGTAAACAGACAAAATGGTTGCCTAAGTTTGGTGTCATTGTAAAATGCTATTTCGCCAAAATTTATAGCCAAACAGTGCTTTTACGCCAACATTAGCAACCAAATAGCTATTACGTTAAAGTTTATTCCTGAAAAGGCTTTGAAGCCAAAGTTTATCGCTTTAACACCAAATATTATCACTATCCTGCCAAAATTTTAATCCTTGAAATGCAAAATTTAATGCTTTATCGCCAACATTTATCGCTTTATAGCCATTTTTCACTAAGCAAATTTTGTTATATAACTTCTTTTGAGCCAAAAAAACGCTTTATCGCCAATATTTATCGCTTTATAGCCAAATTTTTTCACTAAGCGAATCTTATTTTTGAGGGGCTTTTACGCCAAAATTTAATGCTTTATCGCCAATATCTATCGCTTTATAGCCAAATTTTTTCACTAAGTGAATTTGTTCTTTGAGGTGCTTTTACGCCAAAAGTTAATGCTTTATCGACAAATTTTTATCACTAAAATTTTTTATCTCTGGAATATTTTTGCTCCAAATGATACCGCTTTTACGCCGAAATTTAGCGCTATTATGCCAAAAAAATTATACCTAAAATGCCTTTACGCCAATTTATATCGCTTTATAGCCAAATTTTTACCACTATTATGTCAACTTTTTAATGTTTTCTTTTTACGTCACATATTGCCGCTTTAACGCCAAAATATATCATTATTTTGTCAACATTTTATTCTTAAATTGCTTTTACACCAAATTAAACCGCTTTATCGCCAAATTATTATGTGGAATTTTATTTTGCTAAGTCACAAAAATGTATAGTTTAAACAAAGATAATAATCGCTGTTAATTGATAAAATTTCGATACGATAAAATTTCGCCAAAGTTATTCGCTAATTCGCCATTTCCTTCTTCTTTTTTTTTTTTTTTTTTATTTTTTTTTTTTTTTATTTTATTTTATTTTTTTTGTAATGTCCAAAAACAAGTCATGTTCTTTACGAAGCCGAATTCGAATGATAAATTAATATTAACAAAAGATAAAAAAGAAAAAAAAACTAGAGAATAACTTAGCTTTTATTGTGGTATGTCCTTCCTTTGTGGTGGAAACAAACATTTTAATCGCCGCCACATGCACTCTGCCAGATAATTATCAAATGTTCCGCACACATTATTTTATGAATATTAATTTAATTATTAATAATTTAAATTGTAACGTTAACTAACGTTCTAAAAGCTAAAGCTTCAAATATTCCGAGCGAATTCTAATCACTGTTGCCACAAAATCCTAATTAAACGAACATCTTTAAAAGGAAATTAATTATTTAAAAATAAAATATAAGTTATTAATAAATAAAAAAATCGTTTTTCTTGTTTGTTTCTTACTTTCCTGAGTGGCAACTTCATAAAAATTGTTTAAGTTCTGAATCAGTGACCGACGTACGTTGTAAGAATAAGTTTGGAATAATCAATAATTTATTGGAATGCTTATTTAAAAGAATATATATTTCTGTTCTTATTTACTGCAAATAAGAATTCTGCAAATAATAATATAATCACAATAACAATAAATAGTCATTATATGGTTTGGAAAATGGAGCTACGAAATCCTCTAATTATAGTATTGCAACCCTAAAGAAATTGGCGGAAAATTGGCGAAATATTCAGGGTTGCAAGGTTGGCGACTTTCTCAGGGGTACAGTATCCTAGATTTTAACCTAAATATCTTGTATATGTCCTTTTTTGTGGTTTTATTGTTTTAACCTAAATGTTCTATTTAGCGACTTGTAATCCATTATAAACACTCCTTTTTTGGTTTTAATTTCAAATTCTGTTTGCAAAATGGAGCTTTGCTCGTGGTAGGCTTGCACTTCAGTTAGACACGCGAGCTGTATTTTAGCGCAAAGCTGGTGACAAAAAGAAAAAAAAAAATTCCAAGAAGCCCTAATGTCTTAAACTGCAATTTTATCAAAGAAACATTTTTTTTTTAGTATATATTATCGATTTCAAATATCCTAAATGCATAATGCAATTTGGAATAATTTAGCAAAGCTTGACGAAATTTACTAATGTATCAACAATATGAGCAATTAAAAGATCAAAACAAAGATAAAGTAGTTTGCACATTTTTCAGTTTGTTAATTTACATGACAGTTTACTTAATTTTTTTCTTAAAAATGTAAAATTTCAACAGGATTTTCAACGCAAATGAAATCCCATTTTTAAAATTTAAATATGACAAAAAAAAAAAATTTAGATTTAAAAGCAGAATCTTTTAAGAAGGTTTAATCTTGTTAACGCTTTTTTCAGTAGAGATAATTCAAAGATTTAAAAATTGGGAAATTTGCTACAGTATTAAGCAGAGTAGGTCTCACTATTTCGTAAAACTAGTATTTAGAGTTGTTATTAACTTTATCAAACTTTCTCTATTAAAAACTGTGATAAAAATACTGCAATATATAAAATATTGTACTTACGCAAAGTTTAATAAGACGTTTTAAGTTCAATAAATCTTGATCGAAAAACTCTTGTTTTTCTTTTCAAGAAAATTAAATCATACATAAAACTCTCTTAATTACAGCTTTACTGATTTTATTGTTTAAGATAATTTGTTTTTTTTATAGGTTTGATTTCACCAGTTTTGTTTGAAATTTCAATTTTTTGTTTATATCCTGTTATTAATTATACATAAAAAGTCTTCATCATGAACATTTTGAAATTTAATGCCTAAGGAATTTATTTCTTCATGTTGTTTTTAGAAAGTAGTTAGAAAAGAAAAAAATAAATTTATCAATTAAATTCTAAAATATTGTTACCTATTAAAATAAGTATCTTGCTTACTAAGTTGAATAAAGAGGTCGAGTGCCTGAACGCGAAGCATTCATTTACTCAATAGTATGTGAGGGAAGTAGGAAACAAAAGTCAGGATGAATAGATAATAGTAATCGTATGAATTGGAAAAAAAAAAAGAAAAATGAAAAAAAAATTAGTGTTAAAAATGTAACATGAAGTTTGCGATCAGTAAACAGCTATAATATTAGAAGCAAAATAAATAAGTGAACAGGAAATTATGGTGGTTTGATGCTTCAATTCCATTTAGAATTAAAGTAAGGATACTTGTATTTTTCAGTGAATTGCGTAAAAATAGTTTGTGCCTTGATGAGTGGGTTTCCGTGAGTAACAATTGCAATCCATTATAAACACTTGAAGAAATTTCTGGAAAGTTTTATGATACAATTGTGAATAGAATCATTATTCGAATCTTGACAGTTGTAGAGTTACGGACAAACGCGGGTACACCAGTAATGATACGAAGAAGTTTGTTTTAAATAATTTGTACAGATTTTTTTGTTAGATTTTTTGCAGCTAGACCCCAGATTGGGGGCAGCATAAATAGGAATAGGCCTTAGAACTTGTTTGTAGAGAAGAATTTTATTTGAAAAAGTTAATTTAGAATATTTATTGACGAGTAGCAGGGTGAGACAAAAATTTTTCCAACATTTTTCTTTAATTTTTTGAATATGAGATCGAGACGTAAGTTTATTGTTTATGTTCAAGCCGAGATATTTAATATTAATTTTCCATTCAATTTGTTGATCAAAAAAAAAAAGAGATATTAATATTTGATTGTAGGGAGTGTCCTTTTCGGAAAACGACGGCTTGAGATTTACAGACATTAATTGATATGCGCCATTTAATTAGTCAATTCTCTAGAGTTTCCAGGAAATGTTGAAGAGTTTTAATGGCATACGAATAGCAGTGCCTAGGGCAAGAGCAGCAGAATCGTCAACAAATAGGCAAGTGGAAATGTTAATGCGCTGAGTAAAATCGTAGGTAAAGATATTGTAGAGTATAGGACCACTTCTAATACGACCCATTTTAGAGAATTCATTTTGAAGTAGAACTTGAAAAGTTCTATTTTTAAGATAATTGGTAACGATAAGTGTGATCCAAGTTGGAAATTGAAGTTTGATCATTTTGTAGAACAGACCATCGTGCCACAATCGATCGAAAGCTTTTTTTGACATCTAGGAAGGTGCATTAGGTCCAGCGGAGACTTCGAGGGTCTATTGTACAGAATTTGCTATGATGATAGAATTCTTGATATTTATAGCATTGGCTGGGTCCTGATTACCTTTTCATTGGTTCAGTCTTGATCCTAAAC
Organism: Caerostris extrusa; assembly: GCA_021605095.1. Taxonomy (NCBI): domain Eukaryota; kingdom Metazoa; phylum Arthropoda; class Arachnida; order Araneae; family Araneidae; genus Caerostris; species Caerostris extrusa. The sequence goes on along the minus strand of BPLR01011097.1, from coordinate 4,049 downwards.
TAATATAAAGTTTGTTCATTTTTCGGTAGGACAACTTGGTAAAGAGACAGGTTTACCAGTGCCACACAATAACGAAGTGGGATGATAAATTCAGGGTGAAAGTTGAGAATTTGGAGTTCCCGCATGATGGACATTAGTTGGGAGATTTGTAGGCAGTTCACGAATAATAACTTTTAAGTGGTTTTTCTTGAGGCAGTTCAAATATATGAGTTTTAAGTTTCAGGTGGTCAATTTGCTTGTGTATGGATTAGTCCTCTGGTGTGGTAGGAAATACTTTTAATTTGCCTCTAGAAAGGCGCCCTTAAATTTTTAGAATTAATAATCTGGATGAAGTTCTCAAGAATTTTTGGTAGAATTTTTAATGATGTCAATTATTATTGGAGTAACGTATTTAGAAGTAATAGAGGGCAGGACATGAAGAATCAATATTTGGTGATTAGCGAGATCAGTGTCCATATTGTTTTCGTCCAGATGCAGTTTATCACCGTTTCGAGAAATTTCTTCAATTTTAGCAGGAAGTGTGTTGTTTTCTGCACCATTAGAATCAAGAGTTTCATCGGGGTCAAGACGAGCAAATTTAGAAGATAACTAGCTGACAGTATGATCAATAGTATTAGGCCGTTTAATTTTTCCTCTGCTTTTATGTGAGCTTAAGTTTTTTTGTTTTTTTTTTAACAAGAGTAGTTGCAATGTTGTTGGAGTCGTTGAGTTTTACCAAGATGAGACTCATTTGCTGCTGTAGGTGTTTGTTGGTGATATCGGAAAGCTGAAGCTGTAGAAAAAGGTCTAAATTAGGAATTTGAGACTCGATTTTTAAACAGTTTTTCAATATTGTTGAATTGATTATTGAGATTTTCACATTCGAAATTTGAAAAATTCATGTATGTTAAAAAGTTGTTGGTACTAGTGTGAAGTTGATAGATTTCATGAACAAAACTAAAGGTGGTCGAGTTGTATTAATGTCAATCATATGAAGCATACTACTAGGACTGGTTGAATGGTCAGTAGGGTAGAAAGGCATGATTGTATTTTTAGAGAGAACGAATCTTCTTCGACAACAGACATTATAGAAGTGAAAATAAACAAAACTTAGTATTTAAAAATACTTTTGTTTGTTACAGATAACAAGAATGTACTTAACTGAGTTAAGACAGTGGCAAACGCTCGTAGCTTAAAAACAATCCAACGCCAAGAGGTGAACCGCTATAGTAAACAAACGGGTAATTACTCGTAAAAAGTTTTTTTTTTTCTTAAATCTCACAATAATTTAAAAAAATTTTTTTATATATGCACGAAATTTTCTAAACAGAAATGAAATAAAAATGTGGCGTTTTTTATTTATTATTATTATTATTAATATTAATATGCAACTACGCATTTTATTCCTAGCACTGGACTTCTGGCATTCCTAGCACTGACATACTTCCTGAAATATTGAAAATAGGAAATATATTCTAGGTCTACTTTAATAATTATACACATATTATCCTTTTTTTGATTTAAATAAATAATTCTAAAATGAGTATTAAAAAGGTTATAAAATGTAATGTAATGCAACCATACATACATACATTACATATATATATTTTTAATTAAATTATTTTATTATTAAATTATATGTACAATTAAATTATATTTAAATGCAGTGGCCTGTCCCAAAGTTAAATGAAAAATTATCTTCCATTTACTAAAAAAGAAAATTGAAAATACAAAATAAGTAAAAGACAAAAGGGATAAACAAAATTCTTTAAACAAATTAAGTAACAATATTTACATTCTTCAAACGAGAAAGAAATATATCACTGCGCAGTGTAAAATGTATTCGTCCGCATCTATGGTAAACAGGAAGAAACGTCACAGGCTAGTTTATGGGGACGTGGCTCGTAGAGACTGGCAATGTGTATTTACTGCTAAATGATTGAATGCTAGATATAGTGTTTTTGAATATCCTGTTTCACTGGTGAAGAAACGTATTTTGAAAAGATTTTGCTCACCTTTCGTATAAAGGTTAAAATTGTGAAGTTAGACGTTTTGACGTGAGTAGACATATTTTTGTTTGCTCCGTTCAATGGCGGAGATGGAATTAGAAGGCGCTGAGGGGAACGGACTTTTACAGGTTCCGTTGGAAGTACCCTTGCAGAGTTCGAATGAGATTTCTTATATTGAAAAAGAAAAAACAAGATGTCAAGAAATTATTACTACTCAAGCTGATATAAAAATGCTGGAAACTCAACTGGCCGTTGCCCACGACTGGAATGGAACAGATAAAGATGTTTCCCAAGGACATTGCCAGATGCGACAGTACCTGATGGACAAGCTGACTCAACAAAGAAAAAAATTAAGTAGCCTTGCCTCATGCTCTTTGATTAATTGCCCTAAACATGCTATAATTAATAGTGTCAAACCAAAACGTAATTCTAATCACTTAACTTCTAATAATCTTAGTATTGATGAATTTTAATATCCTAACAAAAATTAACAGCTAAAACTTCTTATAATGCCAATGGTATTGATAATAATTTAAAATTGAAAAATAAATTTCAAAATTTGAGTAATATAAATGATGTTGATGAAAATTCTGATATTAATGTTACCACTGTTAAAATGCCACCTATTATGGTTAAATCTATGAAAAATTTAACTTTAACTTTAAAAAATTTGATGAAGCTTTTGAAGGCAAAGTCCTTATCAAATTAGCGGGTGAAATGCTAAAAATGTTCCCCTCAAGCGAAGACCAACACCGAGAAATAGCTCGTTATTTAAGAAACAATAATATTGAATATTTTGTAATTACCCCAAAAGAATCAAAGACCACTGAAAGTAGTAATCAAGGGATTACCCAAAAATACTCCTGAGGAGGAAATCAAAGCTGCTCTCACTGAAAAGGATTTGTGGCGGAAAAAGTTGTGCAACTAATTAAAACCAAAACTAAGCAACCCTTGCCAATTTGGCAAATAACACTCACTAAAAATGAGAAATAATGAGATATTTAAACTCAATAGACTTCTTTACCTTACGGTTATTATTGAAAAATACAATAAAAGACCCATAGCACTACAGTGCTTTAAATGCAACTTTTTCATCACAACTCAATTAATTGTGGTTTTAAAGCACGTTGCTTAAAATGTGGCCTTGAACATTCACATAAAGAATGTAACATCAAAGAAAAGATTGAAGTACCTACCTGCATTAACTGTGGGGGAAAAGGGCATTTTGCCGCATGGAGGGGTTGCAAAAAATTCCCAAAAGTAAATGTAAATTCTAATAGACAAGCAACTCTTCCAAAAATTAATTCTACCAGACAGGTTTCTGCTAATTTAAGTTTTGCTGCAGCACTCAAAAATTCTTATCCACAAACTACTAATATCCATGGTTATAATCTTCAAAATCAAATCTTCAATCCTCAAAGCCGATTGAATCCATTAATAAGTGTTGATGATATAAAAAATTTTCAAAACTCTAGCTATCTGATGCGAGAATTTCTCTCTATATTTACTAATCTGGTGGGTCTTGATGGCCTTATCCAAAAGTAAGTACTGCTCAAACTAAAGCAGATAAACTCAGGCATTTGTTAATGACCTGGCGTCTCAATCTTTTCCAAATACTTCGTAATGATTCAATCCTCTACTTGGCTTTCCATTTGCTACTGGAATGCTTGTAGTTTAAAAAAACTTTTGAATTTGATGTTTATAACCCAGACAACCACCCAATTATAACCCAGACATTGTACTACTACAGGAAACGCTTTTAAAATCTGATCATTGTCCTAATTTTTCTGGTTACATTTTCTATCGCAATGAAGGACCACAAAGTCCTGTCTCTGGTGGCACTGGTATTTTAATAAAGAATAGCATTCCACACTCTCGTGTTCCGTCTCCAATTCTCCATGCAATTAAAACTACTGTTGTATCTCTCAATTTTCCAAATTTTCCCTCTTTGACAATTGCATCTGTTTATGTTCCAAATAATGTTGCTTCCTCTAATTTCATTCATGATCTAAATGTTCTTTTTTCCCTATAGTAGTAGCACCATTTTGGCTGGTGATATTA